>JANHFM010002116.1:273146-284446 GCA_032468115.1 Grayia smithii
CAGAACGGATCTGGGGGGGGGGGGAACCAGAGGTTAATAAGACTGTTAGTGAACCAACAGCAGAGTTGCTTGTAGCCCAATTTCACTTAAAAAGAATTTAGGCAGTGCTCCTTGTCAATGCAAGAATCTTCTAAACAATTGCAGTTAATACTCCTCCACAACCTTGTTGTCACTTCTGCTGTTGAAATACAGCCAGGGAGATTTTTACCAGGGCTACATCTCCAGCTCAGCCAGGTTTCAGTAATTCTCTTTGTCAACATATCCAAAACAGAAAGTAGACTGCTAATTAAAATATAAGACTATGGAAAACATGAATAAATATTCTAGGTTAAACAATTATATGATTATGTGGAAACGAAAAAGAGTGGTGTTGTATGTGTTTCTCATAATTACATAGTATAGGATTAATTTTATTCGTATTCATGTTCATATCATTCAGATAGTTACAATGTAAGACAACATAAATGAGACTACCCGATATGTTACCTCTGCTTTTGAAAACTATGTTTCATAACTCTACATGCATAATACTCTGAAATGGAAATGTATGTTTTAAATATTGGTAAATTTTCTAAACATATTAAAGCCACAATTTGAGAACTTTGAGTAAGGTTATACTTTAATATAATTTTGAAAATGCAAAGCTATGCATGTAATATCTTTACAAATGTGTTCATTGAGTCCAGGATGGATGGGTGGATAAATGATCATAGGTTTTCCAGTTGCATATATACTGGTAATTGCTCTGTTTTTTATTACACGAAGTCATCTTATTAAAATATAATACATTTTCTTTTAATGACCTTAGTGTCTCAAGATGTAATCATACAAAAGGTTTGTGACTAATCATCATATAAATTACCAATGAATTTGTTTCCAGATTATAGTGGGATCAAATAAATGAGCTGCTGCTAGTGTAAAGATGTGTGTGATTCAGGTCAACTTTCTGGAGAAGATGTGCTGAGAGTTCCATATAAGGACAAAATATGCATGCAATCATTTGATTATGCAAGCATTTTGGGATGATTCAGCATTATGAGAGTTTCTCATTAATTGAGGCTGTTTCATATCATGCTTTTCTTTCCAAATAATACCTTTTTCATCAAAATGATATGCCTATATCACATTTTGCCTTCAAAAGAAGACACTGTAAATACACATAAAGCCAAATTTCACATCAAAAACGTCAGAATTACTTGACTCCCATGGGCACCCAAAACATTTAGCTTTAATCTAAATTTTCTCTCAATGTACCAGTTGGGCATAAGACTGCATTCTTGTGATAATTTGTCTGAGGGATGTCTTCCATTAAAGGCAAAGTGATTTGTTTCTAAATATTGATGTCAATCGAAGATGAAAAATACAGTAGGGTAAAGGGATAAATCACTATCCTCACACAACATCTGGTTGAGACTGGAAAAATAGCTCTACTGTATGCATTAGATATATTTGCTGTGGGGTTCAAAAAGATATGGCCAAAAGTTTAAAATAATTCTATATTCTACTGTTCTGTTTCCTTCGGAAATAGATAGAAGTGAATAGTGGCATTGAAACTCTTTCACAGATATCAAATGAACTTGATGGAAGGGGAGGGGAAGCAGTAAGACGCTCTCTGAGCCAGTCTTATCTTACTTTAGAGTGTCTTTCATATTCGTCAACCTATATTACATCATTCTAATGGGAAAAAAGAACATCTGTTGAGGAGATACCTGCTGAAGAGGTTGGTCATATGATGACCCAGCTGTGTGGGTTAATCACAGAGCTGTGCCTGAGGCATTCTTATGTTTATCTTCATGAATGGGGATTTTCCAAACTGGCCCATCAGCAACAATAACTATGACAGAGAGGGATCAAGAAGCAGAGAGGAAGAATAGCTATGAGACAAATGGAGGGTAAACAGCTATTAGAAAGCGATTCAGTATAATAACACAGAGGAAGGGCCAATATGAAATTGTGTTAGAAATAATCAGTTTTAAGAAACAAATATCACTAGTCACTAGTGTTTAATAGATGTTTAAATGGTACAAACATCACTTGGAATTCTGGAAACAGTGGAATTTTAAGAGCAAGAAAAGACCTTCTGGTTTTTTGGGAGGGTTTCTTTCACTTGTACAGTAGTTGTATTTTGCGGAAGTGAGTATTGAACCCAAGTAATTATATGAGAAGGAAGGACTCACAGGAAAAGAGCCTAATAATGGGAAAGATTGAGGGCAAAAGAACGGGATGACAAAGAACGAGGTGGCTGGATGGAGTCACTGAAGCAGTAGGCATGAGCTTAAATAGACTCCAAAGGATGGTAGAGGACAGGAAGGCTGGAGGAATGTTGTCCATGGGGTCACGATGGGTCAGACATGACTTTGCAACTAACAACAACAAAGGACAGAACAAGTCAGTCCAAATAAGAAGGTATTAGAGAAGAACATCAAGTATCTCGGGTTTCTGCAGATCCCACACTAATTAAGTAGCTGCAGAGTTCTTTGGATACAATAAATAAAGTGCCTATTTTGTACTCTTTTTCCTTATCTACTCTCAAATAAAGTATCATTCTGAATGTACCATCAGGAAAGGAGAGCTACATGATGAAAATTATTCATTGTTGATGGTGCACATTTCTTAGAAGACACAGCTCTCTTTAACTAACTAGTGGGTTGTTTATGTACAGTACAATGATAGATCTGAGAATGAGAAAGAGTAGAAACCTACTAGTCAAGCTCAGTTTCTAGTGAAGTATGGGGAAGAAATACAAAGCTTTGTAGTGCTTCGAGTGTCTTTTCTGAGCCTTGCTGTTGAATTTTCTGTTCCATCTGGAGTGGGTCCTCTTGGGCCTTTCCTGTTCTGCCTCTTGTTAAGAGCCAGGTGGTCAAGTTTGGGAGCTGTCTGTCATTTGCTCCGAAACGGGACCCAGCTGTAGCAGACAGAAAACAGGATAAAAGTGGGGACAAAAGGCACTGGCAGCTGTGAGTAGCCTTTGGAATTCCACCAATTCCGAGGCCATTCTACTGTTAAAATTCAGCAACACCTGGTTGTGCAGTTGGTAATGGCTCCTCTTGGGAGGTTTGGAAGATTATATTAAGTGCAAACAGAAAACAAATTGTTGGTAAACGAAGTCTGTACAACTTTCACCATGGGCTGAAGTTGCATGATGACATATCACTAAAGGCTGAACTAATCTACTCAGGCTATTGAAACTCTGTATAGTTTTTCAAGCTAAAATGATCAAATTCCCCATTGTTAATAAATAGTCTCCATGGGAAGATTTTGAGATATACTGACCTTGAAGAAGAAACATACTATTATTATTATTATTTATTATTTATTAAACTTGTATGCCGCCCTACTCCCTAAGGACTCAAGGCAGCGCACATAGATAAAAACATATACAATACAATAAAAATGAATAAAAACAATATTAAGACTATCAATGTAATAATTAAAAACCCAAAATTAAAATTACCCCCCGGATCAACAAGACTGTTGGAAAAGCCAAGTCTTCAGGCCACGACGGAAAGAGCGGAGATTAGGGGTGGTCCGGAGCTCAGTGGGTAACCCATTCCAGAGGGTGGGTGCACCCACAGAGAAGGCCCTCTGTTGGTAGAAGGTTAGCAATTCTATATTTAAAAAGTATCAGTTAATATGAGTTTTTTTAAAACTTGTCTTAATTTTTAATTTGCCTATAAAGCCTAGAAGTGTATTTATTTATCAGCAGCGCTTTTTACTCAGGGTTACAATAAAGATGATCCATGTAGGAAAAAAGCTCAGGATAAAGCAAGCTGCTGCAAACATGCTTTCATATTTGGCATCTAGAAGCATCTAGAACTTCCTGTAATATTGATTATTACGTGCCATCAAGTTGTTGTCAACTCTTAGCAAGTACTTAGTTTTCTCCATGAGACTCTGTCCCTAATCTGGTTTTCATGTGTATCAGCATTGAGTCTAATTTGTTTGATGATTCAGTGATGATAGTTAGATTTTTTTAAAAAAAATTGCTCAGGAGTTTTCTCTAAAATTCAGCATCAATACCCTTCCTATATTGCTTTCACAGGAAATACCAATGCTTGCCTGGGTCTGATCTTTATAGATATAGACACATCAAGACACTTGAATAATTTTTGTTATATTTTTTTTATCCTGCTTTTTTTCTTTGTATAAACAACTCAAGGTGGCGAGCATGACTAATATTCTTGCTTGTCCTAACCCTATTTTCCTTACAACAACAACCCTGCGAAGTGGATTGGACTGAAACGGAATGATTGGCACATAGCTAGCTTTCATGCCATAGGCATGACGAGAACTCACAGTGTCCTGACTTCTAGCCTGGTGCCCTACCCACTGGACCAACTGGTTTCTTTTCCAAGACTTCAAGGCTGCTTGGCCAAGTATTGGTCTGCAGCATATTTCTTTATTTCTTGTTCCCTTATTGTTGATGGTTGATCTCAAAAGGCAGACTGTTGAACACTTCAATATCTTCATTGTCAATTCTAATACCTGAAATACACAGTACTTAAAGATTATGGGGTTTTTTTCTGTTTTTTTCAACATCCAATATTTAAATGAGTGAAAAGTTCTAGAGAATTCAAAGACTTGCTTGCTTATTTATTAGATATTTTATTTAGCCTAATCTATGTAGATTTGTTTGCTGTAATGGTCAAATGTGACAACTTAAGTTTTTGGAAATTAAGATATCTATAGATTTAAGCCAATATAAATTTAAAATCAAGTCTCCTTGATTTAATTGTATTTTTCAGAAGGAGAAATGTTAAAATTCTAAGATCCTTTAGCCTCTTCAGTAAGCATTCTGGACTTCCTATACTTATTCCTTAGGAAGGTATTTTTGAATAATTATTTTTATTCTTTTCTTTTTTGAGAAAAATACAGCCATTAGTCCTCAAATGGATCATTGCATGATTTTTTTACACAAATGAAAACAGCATTATTATAGTTAAAGGATCAGGATATCAATATATTTTAAAAGTTGAAGATTCATAGGGAATACAATGTAAATTTTAATTTTTAACTCACTACTTTATTTCATATGTTCTGTGATTGATATATAGCATACAATACGTGCTAGCTCTTCAATGTTTTTTATAGGACCGATAACTAGAACTTATCTGGGAGCATCATAAGAACAACAAAATGTTATGTTATTAAATAATAGCTTCCAAATTTTATGCCTTTTTTTAAGAAAAATATTTTCCTTGGGATAAGTCAAATACTATGTTTGCCCTTTTTCTCATAGCATCTCAGGGGTAAATAAACCTCGTCATAGTAGAATTATTTGTCACCTGATACCTTAGGATAATTTTCTAGTCTCTTCTACTGGTTGACCAAGAATAATTGATATGTTCAGTAGCATAGAGCTCAATTATTTTGAATTAGAGCTTTCTTTCAGCATATAATCACTTCTTATATATTAAAAATGAAATAATTATTTTTGTGAAATATTCTTTGTATATATTGGAGAATGACTTAATTGGTCTAGAATATATCAGATAGAAGCACACATAATAAGTTGGAGTTGGGGTTTTCTGGAATGCTGACACAAACAAATTGTACAAACACATTTAAAAATATGCAAATAAAGTACATATTTAGGACATACGCAATCATTGATTATCTGGAGTTTTCATAGTTGAATCTAGGCCTTTTTGCTGACAAGGCATGTATTCTGCCACTGAGTTATAGCTGCCTCACTATCCTCAAAGATTTGTCAAGCCATTTTAAAGCATCACAAAAACATTTCTAAAAAAAAAAGTAGACTATATCAGCAGATATTTGTCAGTTTCAATGAACATCAAAGAAGGACCTGGAGCTGTTTTACACAATCTGCTAACCATTGTTCAGCTTCCTCCCTAAAGTTGGTTCTCCTCAAATTAAATGCTTAATACGTTTATGCAAGTGTATGAAATAACCACACACATCACTTTTCTTCCTGAGCGCCTCAATCTGGATATGCTTCCTGTTTTGAAGTTGCAAACCTCAGAGCAGTGACATGCATAACAGCTTTCTTTGTAGGTGGGCCATCCTGCTACATCTTTACCACAAGGGAAGATAATCTTTTGCTTCATGCAGTGAAAAACCATGACATCAAGTTACTAATGTTGGCGGATAATTAGAAAGAGAAATACAAAAATGCAGCCTTCTCTGTCATGGAGTACTTGATCTCATAAAGGCTTTCATTATTGTCTCCAGTCTTCCTGAACCTGGAAGGCCTCCAGGCATGTCAATTTGCAGAAATCTCTGCCAAACCACCTGACCAGGGAAACTGGCAGCTGAAAGCCATATGCAGGTAGTCCTCGACTTACAACCATCCGTTTAGTGACCGTTCGAAGTTACGTCATTGAAAAAGTGACTTATGACCATTTTTCACACTTATGACCATTGCAGCATCCTCATGATCACGTGACCAAAATTTGGATGCTTGGCAATTGGTTCATATTTATGATGCTTGCAGTGTTCCGGGATCATGTGAACACCTTTTGTGACCTTCTGACAAGCAAAGTCAGTGGAGAAGCCAGATTCACTTAACAACTGTGTTATTAACTTAACAACTGCAATGATTCACTTAGCAACAGTGGTAAGAAAAGTCATAAAATGGGGCAAAACTCACTTAACAACTGTCTCACTTAGCAAAATACATTTTGGGCTCAGTTCTGCCTGTACGTCAAGGATACTTCTACTACTAATAATAAAATTTGTCAATAAAAAAGGCAAAAAAGTCTGGATAGCGGATGTGGCAGTATCTGGAAATAGAAGAAGAGAAGAAAAAGAACTGGAGAAAAATCACAAAATACAAAGACCAAACAGACGTGGAATGATTGTAGCAAAAGAAAGAAAATATAGTTCCAATAGTACTAGGCATTTTGAGCATAATCTGAAAACATTTGGAGGACTAACTGAATACCATTGGTTTGGTTTTGATAGAATCACCATCAGTTAAGGTAGTTTTACATGGTAGTTTTACTTGGAGCAGCTTACATCCTGCAGCAATACGTTCAACATCATCAAATAGAAAAAAAATAGAAATAGAAATAGAAATAAGAATTAGAATAGAATAGAATAGAATAGAATAGAATAGAATAGAATAGAATAGAATAGAATAGAATAGTTATTGGACACACAAGGAATTTGTCTTTGGTGCATAAGCTGTCAGTGTACATAAAAAGAAAAGATACATTCGCCAAGAATCATAAGGTACAACACTTAATGATAGTCATAGGGTACAAATAAGCAATCAAATCATACTAGGAAACAGTCAATATAAATTGTAAGGATACAACCAACAAAGTTACAGTCATACAGTCATTAGTGGAAGGAGATGGGTGATAAGAACGATGAGAAGATTAATAGTAGTGCTGACTTAGTAAATAGTTTGATAGTATTGAGGGAATTATTTGTTTAGCAGAGTGATGGCGTTCGGGAAAAAAATGTTCTGGTGTCTAGTTGTTCTGGTGTGCAGTCCTCAATGAATGGTAGGTTGGTAGCAATTGTTTTTTCTGCAGTTCTAATTATTCTCTGAAGTCTGTGTCTGTTTTGTTGGGTTGCAGAACCAAACCAGACAGTTATAGAGGTGCAGATGACAGACTCAATAATTCCTCTGTAGACTTGTATCAGCAGCTCCTTGGGCAGCTTGAGCTTTCTGAGCTGGCGCAGAAAGAACATTCTTTGTTGTGCTTTTTTGATGACGTTTTTTATGTTAGGTGTCCATTTTAGATCTTGCGATATGGTAGAACCTAGAAATTTGAAAGTCTCTACTATTGATACTGTGTTGTCTAGTATTGTAAGAGGTATGGAAGGGTTTCTCCTAAAGTCTACCACCATTTCTAAGGTTTTGAATCTGTTCAGTTCCAGATTGTTCCAGTCGCACCACAAGGCTAGTTGTTCAACCTGCCATCTGTATGCAGAATTATTATTGTCTCAAATGAGACCGATCACTGTTGTGTCATCTGCGAACTTCAATAGTTTAACAGATGGATCGTTAGAGATGCAGTCATTGATATATAGAGAGAAGAGAAGTGGAGAGAGCACACAGCCTTGTGGTACCCTTGTGCTAATTGTACAAGTATCTGATATGATTCTGCTTAGCTTCACCTGCTGATTCCTGTCTGTTAGGAAGCTTATGATCCACTTACAAGTATTCCATCCAGAATTATTCTGCTGGTCACATATCACATTTGCTTAATCTGAGAAATGTTGGTCTTTCAGAAAAAGAATAGCGAAGAATAAAAATGGAACAGAAAAACTTATATTAATTGGTCCCAACAAAATTAGTATTCTTGCTTCTTTTATTCCTCATTCTTTTCCAATTTTCCAGCTATTAATTCCTCATATTTTTATAAACCACCTTATCTCTTTCGTTGCCCCAAACCATTACTGTATTCTCCCTTCTGCTGAAAAAGGTGGCTAGAAAGAAAATGGAAAAGGTATGCTATAATACACACCCCTTTTCCATAATAGTGAAGTTGTAACATTTCAAGAAATTTTGAATCCATAGTTAATGTTGGGAATTTGCTGTTTGCAATCATGAGACTAGAATATTTTAAGCATATTTTGCAAATGATAATACATTAAAGCATTAAAAATATATGTTGTATGAATTACCCTTACTCCCTACTTGTTTATTTTTTGTTCTTAAAAAATATGAAGCAGAATTCTTTATAACACTTCTGATTGTAAGGTAGAAACAAGGTATTGTATATACAGTATGAGGACATTCATTAAGCACCTGCAAATCCTTAAAACAGCTGATCTTTTTCAGGGTTTTATAGCTGTTCCTACAATCCATTCTGAGGGGGAAAAAAGCATTTGCTTTGGAATTTAAAGCATGGCATAACCCTGTGGGAGTTAATACATGCCTAATATTAAGCATGAGATAGAAATTTATTTTAGGAAATAGCTCCCCTTTATATCCTTCCCTATCCTTTCCATCTAGTTTGTACGGTATTCCAGCATTATCCTGTTGGTTAGCTCCATTCCAAGATATTTCTTTAGCACTTGTTGTATCTATCTATCTTGTACCTTGTTGAGAGGGTTTTGCCAGAAATCTTCAAATTATGCCATTTAAATGATTCAACCCTCACTGTAAAATACATTTCAGAACAAATATTTTGTAAGAAAATCTTTTAAGCATTCCCACACAAAAGAAAAGTAAGAAAATCAATTCCTCTTGTTTTCTTCCAGGCCCTAGTGTTTCTCAATGTAAATATTCTGGAATTCTCCCTAAGTATATTTGAGAAAGTAGGTTCAGATGAAAAGCAGTGACAAACCGAAAGGCCTTTAGTGAAGGTTGTGACATTGTATACTGTATATCTGAAGTGTATTTCAGATTTAGTAATAGAACCCTGGAATTAGCCTTTTTATGTGGCAGGGTTCATATGTTGGTGCTACATCTCAATTACCCTCAAATAAATTTATTTATTTATTTATTTATTTATTTATTTATTTATTTATTTATTTATTTATTTATTTTCACAAGAGATCAAAAGATTGCGTTAGCTACCAGGAACGCTACATTTTGAATAGCTATGTTTTGTACTGACTCTGACAATGCTATAAACATTTTTTTTTATGCTCAATGGATAATTTTATGGAAAGGCAACTTTTAACTCCCAGTACTGTTCTTATTCTAAAATTATTTGGCAGTCTTGTCTAAATTCTGTAGGGGAAGAATTGTGTGTTTGATTTGTAATAGTGTTGACAAAACCTTTTGCAGGGGAGGTTTTGAGATTATATACCTCAAAGGAAAAACAGCTTCATTTTTGACTTGCAGGATTCCTTGCATAGGTGAAGGATCCTAAACATGCCTTTAATTCTATTAGGACAATTAGAAACCAACGCCATTTGGAATGTTTAAATGTGATAATTTGAGGTGTTACAATTGCCACATACAGCTTTTGAGGTTTTACCACAAACCTTTCTATTTGCAGAATTCCATTTACATAAACTATTTTAAAGAAAGGTATTTGAATTTTATGTCTTAAGCCAATTAATTGCAGAGGATAATTTTTAGAATCTGAGCAGGAAACAGCTTCTATAAAAGCATTTGTCCAAAGACAGAAATTTTGTTTCAGGATATTGTGTTCTCTGTGTATTTCAATCGTTTTCCTATTCCAGGATGGCAAGACAGAAAATCATGATTTTAGCTTCAGCTGCTGCTGAAGGAGAGACTTCGATTTTGAAAAGAGCAAATAAAGAAACTCTTTGAATAATACCTGACAGATTTATGGGCTTAATAGCTATTTCATAAGCAGTCTTCCGAAGTATACCCCTGACTTTTCTTGGGTACAGACAAAATGTATAATTGACTCTTAATAAATTAATAAATACTGTAAATACCTCTCATGCTATTGCTTCTTCACACTTGGCCAATAAAGAATTCTATTCTATTAGCTCAGGGAATGATAAGTATCCTTAATTTATTCTCTCTGTTAGCCCCAAATCGGCCGCAACAAGAAACCAAGAGAACCACACGATGGCAAGGTGGGATCTGTTTATTTGCTGGCAGCCGCTCGGAAGGCAGATCAAAATCAAAGTCGGCGTTGAGAGCATTCGCCTCTCAACGCCTATTTAACTCCAGCGGGCTCTCCATATCCAATGGGAGCATCGTGGTTTGGCGCACGTCATCACGTTGCGCCAGATGCATCAATCAAATAAGTTCCGGCCGCCTCCGTCACGAGCTGATCCGCCCCGTGCCTTCCTCCTCCCGATGTAGCCCTTCACCAGCACCTGTGCCCAGTTCCCCTCTATGTCCTTAGGTGAGTGAATGTCGATCCTCAGCGGCGGCAATAACGACTCCCCTTTGCTCCGAAGTCGTCCACAGGACGTGTCGGGTCGTCACGACCGCGACAATAAGTTGTAAAGATACAAGCAACATGGATATAGCCATAAGTGGGAAGAGATAGGTATTAGTAAGGATGAGAAGAAGAATAGTAATACAATCTTAGTTAATATCACAGTGTTGTAGGAATTAGTTATTAAGCAGAGTGATGACATTTGGGAAAAAACTGTCCTTGTGTCTTCTTGTTCTGGTGTGCAGAGCCCTATAGCATTCAGGGTAGAATTTGAAACAATTTATGTCCAGGATATGAGGGGTCTGTAGATATCGGCTGAATGTCGGACTGAAAAAGGCAAGGAACACAACATCTGTTGTGATAAACTGGCCTCCAAGTGCTGTGAAGATGTCATTTTACATTTAGAGTGTAATCCTATCATTCAGTCTTCTGCAGAATAGAATAGATAGAATAGAATTCTTTATTGGCCAAGTGTGATTGGACACACAAGGAATTTGTCTTGGTGCATAC
>JANHFM010002116.1:348993-362517 GCA_032468115.1 Grayia smithii
CCCGGCCCAGCACCTCGGTGCGGCGGCGGTGGCGGCGGCCGCGGCCGCGGCGGCCGCCGCCTCAGCGGGAAACCCTTCCCCTCAAGCGGCGCCCAACGGAGCCGCCGGCCTGCAGTTCGCCTGCGCTCGCCAGCCGCCCGAGCTGGCCATGATGCACTGTTCGTACTGGGACCACGAGAGCAAACACAGCGCCTTGCACCCCCGGATAGATCTCTGAGGAGGCCCACGAGAGCCGCGTCTCTGCCCAGGGGCCGCCCCGATCCTTCCCCGCGCAAAGAGGTGTTTTCTGAAGAAAAGCTTGGATCGCCTTTCCTCGTCATTTTCTTTCCTTCCTCCCCCCCCCCTTCCCCCGCCGATGCCCGGTGCATGCAGTCACTTTCAGCGGAGAAAGACCCCCTAAAACTCTGTGTCTCTTGCAGCTCGACGGATCTTCTCCGGCTGCAGGTGAAGGCAAGCGCGACGTGCCCGAGGACTTTTTCCACCATCTCCTCCTCCTCTGCTTCGAGTAGCTCGGCTTTGGGATGTAAATCCTCCTTTCGGTCATTAGTTTTTTTTTTGGGGGGGGGCGTTTAGACAAGGCAGAGTTTTAGTCAATCTCCCTAGTACAAGCCCTACTAAAACTAAAGCTAACGTCGCCTCTGGATTTTGTTTTTAGTTGCTTTATAACTAACACTGGCGATACGACATGGATCAAGAAGACTATAGTAGAAGAAGACGTCCTTTGCATGGTCACCCCGAATTTGCTCTGCAGAAGCAGGGAGAGTTGGTAGTAAGTAATGTTTTTAAGATCGAAACGTGGGTCTTAATTGCAGAGGCATTTGCTTTGCATTGTGAGTTTAAACGGGGTTAAAATTCAAATCAAAGAAAATCAGGGGAAAAAAATCATATTTGGGTAAACAAGAATTACGAAATGATAGGTTCACCGCTGCAGAGGAGAGGTGTCGAATCAACAACTTAATTTCCTGCTCAGAACAACTAAACCACCAAACTTTAAAGCTTTAAAACTTTGTGTTTGAACTTCAGTTATCTAAATCCTATTGAATTGGGCCTCTTAGTTTAACAATTTGGAGTCGTGTTTATATCAGAAAGATTTACATTTGGATTTAAGCAGGAATAATTTTGACGCAATTCACAATCCTTTTAGACTGATGTTTTTAGAATTGCATCTAATCGTTTGCATGATCTCTCTGTTCTAAAAAATCTAAAGCACACCAAATTTATAAGGATTTATTTTCAAAAATTGTTTCCAAGAATGGCAAAACACATTTTTGTGAATATCAATTTCATGAAACGTTTAGACTTTCATTCCACTGTACTGTGGTTTACAGTCGGTTTCAAGACTTGCTGTTTTCAGTTTCCTGGCTCGGTACATATTAATTTGGGCACTTGAGTACTTGAGTTTAAACAAGTTTAGGGATGTTTAAAGTTGAGAGGAGAAGAAGTTTGCATTAATCAGATTAATCTGATTACAATGGATAATTACTGCTGGCAACTGTTTGAAATCTAGAAGGTGGAATGTTAAAAATGCCTGCATTTTGAACAGATTGGCTTAATACAAATAATGGAAAGCAGTAGACTTTCACTTCGCCTTTCTTTTGGCATAGACTTGTCCACTGTGACCCCAATGACGGAGGAGGAGGACAATGCACTTCATCAAATGTTAATATTACTGTCCCAAAAGTACTTATTTGGGCACTGTATTTTACCAGAAAGGTCCTTCTTGGGGCAACTTGTAGCCAAGTTGATTTGAAAGGGGAAGGAATTGTAAGAACAAGTTTAAAACAATTGTATATGTATATGTATTTTTTTTTACAAAAAGAAAATAGTATTTTCTCAAGATAAAGTAAGTTTATACTGTATAAACTTTATGCTAAAATTATTTGGATAAAACAAAGCTATTCTCTATTATTATGCATAATAGTAATAATGGAGACTGTTTGGTGTTTGTTTGTTTTTCAATGATGCTGTTTTATACACACACACCTACCCTAGACTCCACATGGGTATTCAGAATATTTTTAATCTTTTTTAAACTGAAACTATTTTGCTTGTAAATCAATTTTCATGGGTGGTCCTCTGCTTTCCTCTTCTTTTGTGAAACAAAGTTTCACTATTTGATCTTGAAAAAGAAGATGAACAGAAAATGTATTAATGGGGAAAGGGGGGAGTCAGAGCAGTTTGCTTAAATACTTTTGTAAGCAAGCTGTTTTGGTATTGTGCCTTTCTGGGACCAACTTTTTTTTTTTTAGAATAACTAGCACTTTTATTGTATATCCCTTTGTATAGTTTCCAATAAAATGTTCTTTTTTCTCTTTTATGTTTGATTTTCTTTTGTTCCACTATTGGTCAAATACTGCAGATCTTTTAAAATGTCATTACTTTCTGAAAGTGAGTAATTTGCTACAAAAGCTGCTAACATAGACTTGAGCAGAAAGTTTAGAATTTACTTCTATTATTTTCCACTTTCATGCATGGAATTTGGTGTTCAAAACAAAAACATAAACCTCAGTTATAATAGTAATAATAACTATAATAATCTGAAAATATTATTGAAATCAATGCCCCAGCTAGCAATGTTATTTATATGGATTGTGTTAAAGCCTTCTTTAAATGGCTGGATCTAAAACATTTGTTTGGAATATTACTAATAGGTAAATTCCTCTGAAATCAATCTTTTTGTTTCCATATCATCATTATTAGGCAAGAATACTTATGGTCCAGTGGTCTTAATTACATTTACTCAGAAATACACACATCTGATGTGTGAAGCTTTTAGGGTCCTTTGCTTGCATTACAACAGCGCCTTTCTACCAGTATTTATGTGGAAGTACATCTCATTTAAAGGATCTAACTTCAGAAGATTATGATCTGGTTTTGTGACTGACTGTTGAAAGTGCTGTTAGTATCAGACTTGAAAAAATAATTATTACTTCTAAGTTGTTCTAAGCCATGCAAAAAAGCAGTCCTTGCTTGTAAAGATCTTTACTTGCAGAGGTAATTCAGATGGATTTTTCTTTAAGAGTGAGCATATGTTGGAAAAAGATACTTAGTAGCCCTTTTATTATAGCATTATCTTTTCTTTCTTTCTTGTAATATATGTACAGTTACAACATCTTTTACCTATAACTTAAAAACTGTAGGCAATTGTAGGCCAGAGACTTGTAAAATATAAGTGTGAAAAATGTCTGGTGAACATATGCTTTTTATTTCAGAGAGTAAGGCCATTTCAAAAAATATCTTTATTATGTAAGTATTGTGCACTATACATATATAATATCAAATGACTGATAAGAATATTTGCAGCCCTACCCCAAAGAAGCACATTTTTAAAGAAATAAATTCTAACGAATTCAGTGGGTCTTATTTACCAAACTGGTACTTTATTTGGAGATAAATTATATGGGAATGGGTCAGTTTACTTCCTCCCTAATTTATGTAGGAACAGCTATATTTTCAATTATTCCCAATTGTTGATACAAAGTAGATGTTTGGGGGAGGGACGCTGGAATTGTACTCTAAGTCTATAGCATTCTTTCCAACAGCGTTTGCATGTGGCACCTTGCAGATTTTAGTCTTATGTTTCCTTAAGAGGCAGCTTATGTAAATGAAACTCTTGGACAGTGCTTTTGGGCGTATATTTCTAGTGTAAACTTTTAAAGGAGTAGCTGGGCTGCCTGAAACATTTTCACCTGTGTCCTAGCTGCGCTTGCTAAATACTCTTAAAACCTAATGTGGTTTATTTGACCTTTATTGTGTTTTATAAAGCATAGATTATGATTTACAGTGTTGTGTGAACTCAGCCTTGGGTCTTTTCCTCCGCATTATAGGATGCCCAAGGAACGAAGGCACACTTAGCCTGTCTTGTATTTGCCTAATGTATAATTGCCCAATGTCTACGGCAATATATAATTTCTATAATATCTACCTAATGTCTAATATAGGCTAAATGAGGATCGGGGAGAGACTTCAAGTACAGGAGGCACTGGCGGTAGCTTTTTACCAGACGGAAGTTATTAATGTAATCTGGGAAGGCTACATTTAACTTTCTGTCTCTTTCTCTCCCTCGGTTTAATCGACGGGGAAAGCCGAAGGTCCCCCCACCCTCTCCACTCAAGCCAAAGGAGAGAGCCGGGCTAGGTCCTCCAACCAAGTAAAGCCGGTGGCTTTGGCCAGGAAGGCACTTAATGCTCCCAAAACCTCGGAGTCCGGAAAAAAGGGGCCTTGGAAGTGGGCTGACTCTCTTCTGGTTAGTGCTGCGGTTCGCACACTGCTTTCTTCGGAACGGCCTGTGGAGAGCGGTGGGGAAGAAGCCAGCCCAGCTAGCTTTCTGCAATAATAGCTTAGTAATCATTTCATTGCAGTCTAAGTAGATGGTCGGAGAAAGAGGGAGACAAATAGTCCCGCATGTGGGAATGTTCATCAAATCGGCCGTGGGAAGAGCGAGGCAACATTTCTGAAGGAGAACCGCTTTTCTGGTGTGAAAGTAAAAGCCACGCCACTCGCTCAGACTTTAAGGCTTCAATAGAACAGATTGACGGGGCAGGGAGAGCACACTGCGCGATCCACCTACACAAAGACTTTCGGGGCAATGGGAAAAGGTCCCTAGGCAATACGCGTTCGTGGAGCTATCACGGACTGTGAGGGGGACAGGATGCGTTCGCCGCCTGCCGCCTGCTAGGCGGAGAGCGCTCCCACGGTTTTTAGCGGGGTTGTGTCGGGTTTCTGGGCTTGTCCTTGCCAAGCCAATTCTCTAGGAGTTGGAGAAAGAGCAGAAATTATCACAGCTTAACCTATTAGATCTTAACTCTCGGTGCAGTTTACATTTCAATAGTAAATGTACTAGATGGGAAGAGTCCGCTGGCACCTTCCCCCTCACCAAACCAGGGTTTTAGACTATATTTCCTAAACAAACTGAAGAGAATTCTTGAAATCCTATGATTCTGTTTTTCTGTCCAATAGTTGAGTATATGACCTAAATAACAGAGAAGAGGGTACATGGTTTTTGATATTCCAGAATTTTCTTTTATACAAAGTCTGACCATCCTGTATTTGGAGTAATGAATTCAGTCAACCAAAAGTATCAAATTATGGAGCAACAGACATTACTAACATTTTGAGTAATCAGTCCATCAAGCCCTAATAGGATGGACTGGGAGCAGTGTGTAAAAATATGCACACCGCACATTGTCTTGCATTAATTGAGATTACAAACTCGCGCGTTATTTGAACTCTGCTAAAGCAAATTAAAATTCAAGCTAAGTGAATGGTGCAATCTATTTTGTTGCTTCTTAACAAAGCAAAGGGCACACCAGGCTGGTGTTAAAAATATTGGGTAGCAGGATCCTAAGTATATACAACATAAAAAGATGGCTGCGTGTGTTGGAACAAGTCGCGACAGTAAATCCTAAAATGGGCGAATGAACAATATCTTTTCCATATACTCGATAGACTCAAAATAAACTTTCAAGCCGTTTCAGTTGAAATACTCTCCTCTCTTCTGCACGGTTCCCCCTCCCTCCATGAAAATCCTACACACAGAAATCCTAAACCCATGTTTTAGGAACTAAATCCCGAGCAAAACAAAAAACACGCGGTTCGAAAATCAGTTCCCAAATGAACGGCGGTAGCTCAGAACGTGTGCGCTGAAGCGGTTCTGGCATGCCTTAGTGGCAACAAGGGCAACTTTTACTCCGGGTGGAAAACGCGCGGAAGGCTCTTCTCTCCTTTTGTCAAGCCTTTGGGAAGACCCTGAAATGGTGGGAATCCGAAGGACTAACAAATTGTAGATTATGGAACTGATCTTGGAGGCAGGGGAGGGAATGCTCAGGAAAAATCAGTAGGAGCTTCTAAGGAGCACCTTCTCCCTATATTTTGGAAAATCAAGATGCTTTGCCCTTTTATGACTTTGGGAATCAGACTCTTCTCTCCGATTGCACCATTTAATCGATTTTCTCATTGTCCAGCTCTTCCTTTGACTCATCCTCTCTCTCTTTCTATAAAGAGGTGTCATTCGTGTTGCTAAAGAGTTGTGTTCAGATGGGTTGAAAAGGAACGAAGAAACAATTCTAGGGGGGGGGGCGGGGAGGAATCGTTTTTAAAGCCATAGGACCAAGCACACAGGCCTCGAATTGAACCTAAGAATGACTGAAATCCAAGGAAATTAAAGTCCATGATGAAACGGTTCCGAGTAAAATCAGTTTATGTCATGTTCTTCGTTTCCTTAGAATAGTGCACTTCTATCTTGTCCCTCTTTTAATCTATGCAATTGTTCCATGTAGATATTTAGAAAAATATTGTTTCTGTAAAGTCCTATTAAATTCAAGAGGTTTTCTCCAACTAAATGCATATCGTTTTCAGTCTAAACTTATATTTTACATAACAACTGTGATAAAGTACACTTAATTTAATAATGGCTAGGGAGTGGATGGATGGGGAAAGGACACCCTTGAAAGGAATTCAGTCAACTATTCAAATCTTACTAAAATGAACTTGGCAGGATTAGAACCTCACTACTTTACAAATAAAAGAATAAAAGGGAGAAAGCCTATACATTTGTTAAAAAGATAAAATCTCCTCCACTCTTTTAAACACAGTATACATTAGAAATAGCTTTGTCTATTAGGTTAGTGCAAGCAAATGGCCATTTGGAAATCAATTGGCATAGGGGCGCATGCAGGTAATGCTCCTTTGTAAGTGTGCTCTGATTACTGAGCACAATCAACCAAAGATGAACATTGTAGCTGCCTGATCCTGTGCTGGTTGCTCAGCATTAACTCCTACTATGGTTATTGGGGTTTATTCCCCAAAAACTGTATCCAGTTTTTTTATCCAGGAATAAATTCTTAAATTTAGTGGGATTTAGTTCTGAATAAACCTGCCTGGGATGATGAAGGGCTCCTGTTTTTAAGTACTTGTTGAGGGCTGATTTGGCATTTCCAAACCAGTGCCAAGGTGCTTCACTGTCCCATGGAAAAAAAACAACACTTGAAGGGGTTTCTCCTTCTGACTCTCCAAATACAGGAGTTATCAAAGTTGTGCTTAACTAAAACCATTGAATTCAAGTCAGTTTAAGATTGTTGTTTGTGATTTTAAATACCGGATTACATTTTTTTTCAAGAAGAATGTAGAAGGCTGACTTTTTCATAAGAAAATAGTAACCCCACCTATATATTGCATATATATATACATATATAGTAAGACACAGTATTGCAGCCTTCCCTTACTTAAATGCCTCCAAATTGTTTTCAACTCCTAGCTACCACATAGAAAGATCCCCAATTTAGGATCTTCGTATCAGATGGGTCTTAATTTTCCAAATTCCCAGGCAACATTCTGGGAATCAGGGAAACAACATACTTCCAACCCATTTTAGGGTCCCAGTTTAGGGAGAATATAGGGACCTGATGCTGGCTACCAGTTGGATTGTGAAAAGACATGCTTTTGTTTAATTCAATATATTTATCCTTTGTAGGTCCCACTTATCACTGTTGAACAATCTTAGCCATGTTTTCTAGGGCAATTTTCCTTCAATATTAGAATAGAACAGAAAGAACAAAAACTCTTGGAACTAAAGTTTTTACCCCAGAGTAATTATGGGATCCGTGTAGATTACTTCTAAGTAAGTGTTAAATGGAATTGTAGAATTTATGTATTTATTTATTTATTTTGAGGGGGGAAAATTGTATCCAGTTGTTGCAGGAGTCTTTCCCCCTGGATTTTATTTCTGAGGGTTGTAATTTAGATTTAAGGTTCGGGCAAAAGAAGCCAGAGCATTGTTTTGCCCTTTTGCCCAGAAAGAGTCTTTCAATTTATTGAGAAATTAGCTGACAGCCGTTAATTGGGGATTATCCCTAAAACTTGAATTGGACTCCCTTCAGGATCCATGCCTGGTTCCATTTCTTGCCTATAGCCTTATGTATTCAGGCCCTATTGAAATGTGGGAAGAAATCTTTTTATAGATTTGCTTATGCGCTGATATATTTAGAATGTGGCATGCATAGGCTCAACCAACTTAACTTTCTTTTTCTGCTTTTAATCCCAAATCAGTTTGCCCTAACTTTAAATATAATTCACAATTACTGTTTGGAAAAAAGAAAGGAATTCCAGTGTTAATGACATTAAAAAGAAAACTGCTTAAAACTGCTTTAGGATTATGCTTTTCAGAAAAGGTAGCTCAGACCAGTAGCATTTCTATCAGGCATTTTTACTCAGAAATTTTCCATTCAATAAGTCTGCCCACAGGATGGCAGCCTGAATCAGTTTCAAATCCACCAGTATATTTCTTTGTGGTAGTTTATGGCTCAAACTCTCAGTGAACTAATGACAAAATAGACTTTAATGAATGCAACTGAAGTTAAAACCAACTGGTTTCTTAGCTGCTTTTGGATGATTTAAAATGCAGTTTTGTACACACTTAAGTAGTACTTACTAAAAAGATGAAAGCATATGATTTTGATTTACAAACCTTTGCATACTTACCTGTGGATAGATCCCATTTAATTCAGGGAAACATCTGAGTGGATTTAACAGATTTCCTCTATTAATTAAAAAAAGGTTATGTTTTCCTAAAAGTATACTTTTTAAGAGAACATCTACATGTAGGAATTATCAGTTTTGTATAATAATTAGCATAGAAAAAGCTGGAAACCTTCATTTCCTTTGAAAAGTAAAATTATCTCCTCCAGCGCTATGAAAGATGAGCAAACTGCCCAATTG
Source organism: Grayia smithii (assembly GCA_032468115.1). Taxonomy (NCBI): domain Eukaryota; kingdom Metazoa; phylum Chordata; class Lepidosauria; order Squamata; family Grayiidae; genus Grayia; species Grayia smithii. The sequence goes on from JANHFM010002116.1 coordinate 357,709, forward strand.
TTTCCTCCTGATAGCGCTGTGAGGGGACAGGGCATCAGATGCTTTCAATTCACAGAATTGTTTATTATTTAATGGAAGCTTTGCGGTGGCTTCCTCTTCACCCCCAAGACTCAGGTCACACTGTGACATTCTTCTGTACACAAATAGCCACCACTATCCAAGTGGACTGTTTGCTAAGGCCAAGGAAGGGCCTGGATTAACTGCTAGCTGCTACTTCAGAACAGACCTGAAGGTAATTAAAAGTGGACTAATGTTACTATCTGATCATCTTTTGTCCTAAACCTAATTATTTCAAAATTATTTATTTATATACTTTATATTACAGTTCACTCAGGGATTCAGAGTAGCTTATGAAGTGTTCCTATTCCCCCCCTCCCCACCCGCCAAAAAAAACCCACCCTGTAAGGAAGGTTGGGCTGGGACAAAATGACTAAGTTCACTCACTAATTCTTCATAACATTGTCAGGATTTGCCCATCACACTAAGCATATTTGATCCTTTACAAACCATTAAGGCTAAAGTTACAAATACGCTAAGCCCACAAAATGACTTTCTGTAGTGCCGTTGCTCAGAATTGGCATCCCGGTTTGTTGTTACCACTAAGTCTTTGGTTGCCAGTGGTGCAAGATAGAAAAAAACCAAGCTCATGAAGTGGCTACCTATCATGTTTTCTAACAGAGGAGCAAGGACAGGCACTTCAGATGGTGAAGCTAAGGATGTAATCTCTATTGGTAAGATCAGGGGATTTGCAAACCCTAGAGGTTGAGTTGATATTTCACTTGCCCAATACCATGCCAAATCCATATCAAACTGCATTATGTTTGGTGTGATGTCTGAAACTGACTCGCTTCATACATCTTTCAGTCATTATTTATTTACACATTTACACATTTACACGTTTTCAAAGTTTTAAAAAAGCACTCTCCTTATTACATCCTCCAATAATATGCTACTTTGGACAGTTCTTTTTCATACAAATATAATTGAGTCCAATAAATTCTAAACATTATTTTTATTGTATAAGTTGTAATTTGAGGTCCACTGAGATTCTTACAATAGAACTTAAGGCCTTCTCTTATTGTCTAGGGCCCTAGGCAATATAGGAACTTCTAATTCTTAATTCCACTCATTTCTTAGCATCTGCATATCAAATTGATTTATTGGTAACAAATATCTATAAAAACTAATATTATCTTTTTTCTGATTTGTAAAGTTGGGTTTCCCTATTAAGTCAATATGGCATGTGAACCACCCTTTTTTCCTTTTCCCATGTATTTCCTTTTTCCCAATAAATTTATTAGACATTACATTTCATAACTTTGTAACTGACATAATTGTTTCTAGAGAGTTCTAGTGTATGTAGACCCTAATGCTGTCCATCCAAACAAAGGTGCTATATATGTATATTCCAAAGTTGCACAAATCAGAAAATTAACACCAATTGCTGGTTTCCAGTCTCAACATTTAAAAAACCTTCAGCATAATTTTGCAGATGGGATTGTTTTGTTCCAAGTTTAAAGCAAAAAAAAAAATGTTTTCTGTATGCTCCATTATTGACACAATATTCTAAGCTAGAAATCATTGTTTACAAACCACAATGGCTGAGTTTATACAATGTAAGCCAAAACCAAAGAAACAGCATGGCTTAGCATTGTCAGAAGGCAGCCCCTAGTTTCATATTTCTCCTTGAAAAATGAAGACATCTTCACAGAAAGAACTTTATTTCAGGCAGCGTCCGTCAAACCTTTTGTTTCATAACCAGGTCTGGTGCCAGGCAGCCACTCTTCTCTCCCATGAAGGAAAGGTGGATGATACACAAAGGAGAGTGACCTGTGGAAATGGAAGCCATATTTGCTGTTGTCTGATGTCCTTGCATGAGGTCTGGGCCACACATTGCAAATCAAATGACAAACCTGTTACCACTCATTGCACGGATAATATGAACTCCTTTTATATTTAAATTCTCTACAACTGTTTTGTTTATCCCTCTTTTCTGTCACGGAGCCAGAATTGATGAAGGAAGTCAAAAAAGACCATCTGTAGTAGTCAGTCTGAGGCGTTTTTTAAAAAATCGTTATTAAAACCCGATGGGTGGATCAGGAAAAGGCTTGCTATTGCTCCAAAATGGTTCCAAGGTGGCTTTCAGCTGGTCCCAATCAGGTCGCTGCACAATCTTTGCCTAGTGGCTTCCTTTGAAACATGTGAGATTACCAATGCAAAAATGGAACAACTGTATCATATTTGGAGGGGAAGGGCAAGCTTGCAAGCAGGGCAGTTATTTCTGGGATGTGGTAATAAAACTATCTGCAGATGAATTTTCTTGGAAAAATGTGTAGATCATGGCTTTGCTTATTTCCAATTTGGGGGGGGGGATCAGCATACAGGTGGGGAAATGGATAAAAAACACTCATCCTTCTCCAAGTTTTATTGACTGAAATCCAACCAACTGAATGTGGCAAGGCAGTGAATTGAGAAATATTTTCTTCCAAGTAAATCATAGGGGAGAAATCCATATATATAGCAGGCTGACTTTCAGGTGACTAAATTTTCAGAGGCAGAAGCAAAATGTCCTCTCCTTGGGCATTGCTGATGATGTAATAGCACGTCTGAATATCAAGCAAGTCTAATAGCTACCTGAGGGCACCAAGGGATTAACTGGCTCTTTCCCACTTGATTTATATATCACATTAAGTCATTACTATTAGGTATGCACTATACCTATTAACCCAACCACAGTTTATTCTAGCATATAGTTCAAAAGAGATTCTATACTCATAGTTCAAAAAAACTATTGCTTATGATATTGTGGTATTTAGCCAATCAAGGTGTATTCAGTAAACTATGATTTTAGTTTACTGATTATGTATTAGTTCATGATTAACTAATACATAGTTAATGAGATGTTTGACTTAGGTCCTAAACTAACAGCACAATTCAGGGGTGTCAAACTGGCAGTCGGTGGGCCGGATGAGTCACATGCAGGCCACACCCAGCCTAGCATGGTAAATGGGAAAAACATCACAAAATGTCATGTGACAGCAATGTGACGTGGAGAGTTTGACACGTGTGATCTATATATTTCCCAAGAATTAAACTTACTAAGCCAGTGGGATGTACTCACTCTTAAGTTTAAGGGTATACAATACAAAATTTCCAGCTAAGTAGCCTGCTTTAGGATTAGCCACAATTTGTTCTTGTTTTGTAAAAGAAGCAACAGAAGAAAGGGATAGCTATCTGTGAAACAGCAAAAAGAAACATTAAAATGATCTGTCTCCATTACCTCCAGTACATATTGCTGACTTAATATGAAGGAATTCCACATGGCTTCAGAAGAGCAGATCTTGGAGTGGGGCAGTGTCCTTCCCAGGGTTAACTTGGGCATAGGGTGGCATTGATAGCACATTCCTATTCTCAGTTTCACAGAAATTCATGACTTTGAGACACAGACATGCTGCTGTTTGACCCAGCAAGGTCAGTATATTTGCCCAAAATTGTATCCACTTTCCAGGGTCTGGAAATTGAGACCTCACTGTTGAATCTGCAGCCAGAGGGAGCGAATTACAACTTGCTTTTAGTTTTCAGTTTATTTATTTGGGTCTCTTGAAACAAAGCTGAAAACTCCAACAAATGTAATGGTACAGAGCAAGTAGCTAATTCTGTACATTTTCTGGTTGGGAGTTATGGAAATTGTATTCCTTCACATTAAAAATTTGCAAGATTTAATTTCTTCTAGTGTGTGTGTAAACATTTCTTTTCAAGAAAATATCCTCAGAAATAAGGTTTCTTTTAAAAGTCCAGCAGGAATCTAGGCTTAGTGGCTGTTTTTAACAACACACTTCCCTGTGATTAACTGAACCATGGTTTACTTGATTAAACTCAATTTCTTGGATTCATATGAGTCACTAGATTATCACCTACACACAAAGTATGGGGTGAAAATTCAAAAGAGTGTGGTAGCACCATTTCAGATTAACATTTTATTCAAAGGTATAAGTTTTTGTGAGCAAAAATAATGCAATGTGTTAGTTTGAAAAGAGGCCAACAAACTCCGATTTTCAGTTACCATAGCAGGGGTGTCAAACTGGTGGCCTGCAGAGCCAGATGCATCATGTGCAGGCCACACCCACCACAGCTCCAGGAAGGGGAATGATACGTCACATGACGGCAACCTGACGCCGCAAGTTTGACACCTGTGCCACAGAGTAACATGGTTCACCTCCTACAACATAGACTGGATTTTTACAAAGGAGAGGCTAAAATATGGTTTGTTTGTGGTTCTGTGCACCTTGAAAACATTAATACTTCTGAGATTCCTGAGTAGAGTACCCTCCTGGCACAACTGAAGAGTTAAAGCTATGATGTCACAAAGTGTTTATTTCTAGGACCATGATGATGAACCTATGGCATATGTGCCAGAGGTGGCATGCAGAGCCCTCTCTGTGAGCATGTGTGCTGTCACCCCAGCTCAGTCAGCTGGTTGTCGGGTTTCAAGGTGCATAAGTGCGCCGGCCAGCTGGTTGTCAGGTTTCTGGTGCTCTGTGCCTAAAAGGTTTGCCATCACTGTTCTAGGAGGATATATAGCAACTTAGTTGATTGGAATTTAACTCTGCAGTCCAGAATCTCTACAGAGAAATCCCATTGAGTTTAGTGGGGATTATGTTCAGTGAACATCATATTGTATCTTAATACCGGAAAATGTCAAAACACAGAAATACCTTGATTTTTTTATTTTATTTTTTAATTCCATTTATACCCCGCCCTTCTCCGGAGACTCAGGGCGGCTTACAACTTTTTTGAGCACAACTTAAT
>JANHFM010002116.1:375897-387236 GCA_032468115.1 Grayia smithii
GACCATCAGAAATATGTGTTTTCCGATGGTCTTAGGCGACCCCTGTGAAAGGGTTGTTTGACCCTCAAAGGGGTCCCAACCCACTGCTATAAACACTCCCTCCTCCATTTTCTCTATCATTTATTCCTCTTATACAGAGGAATCCATTCTCCTTCCTGTGATCCCTTCCCTTCTATTTATCCTACACATCTTCCTGCTCTGCTCTATTACCCGCCTGGTGGAACTATTATTTAACTACTTATCTTTTCTAGTCTGTATTAAGCACATTCTTCTTTGCCTTTGCTTAAAAACCCTTTTTGTGCTCTAGATATTAGCCAATGTCTCTGCTTCGTTTTTTTTATCAAAACACCTTGACTTCTATTGATCTCAGTCTATTGTATATCAATTTCAACCCATTCAATTGAGAGAGTATTTTTCTTCTGAATAATGTTCTTATGGCCAAGATCCAGCACTTTATGCCATTGTTCATCCTTGTAAATCTGATAGCTGGATTTTACACACTTGCAATATTGTTATGTAGGTTACAGTTTTAGGATATCATTGGCACTCATTTGAGGAGTTTGGAACCATTTTTGTTCTCATTCTCTTGCAGTGTTGCATGGTGGAGTTCAGCCTAAGAATTAACTCAGTACTTATTAGCATATGTGTTTCTTGCATGGAATGTGTGAATGACCTTGGGGAAAGAGGGGGAGAGACGCTGTGTAGGAAACAGAAAATTGAGGCAGCAGCCTTCAGTAGCTTAATGATCAGAAAAAGAAATTTAGGAAGGCCAAACAGTTAAAAATGGTGCAGGGAATTTAGTCCTTCAGCTCGGCAATATTGATCTCAGCTCTCCCAGGTAAACTAAATAGGAAACATGCCTAGAATGAACTAATACTTTATTGTAAGACTACATTAAAAGAATCCTACAAATCTGAAGGCACACATTTCCTACTGCCACTTTTAACTGCATAATTTGACACTGTTAATTACAGTAATAGTCTTATACTGAATAGAATTTTCACACCAACGAAACAAGCTAGAACATTTAAGATTCATTAACACAATATGATCATTGAGAATACAAAAGGCTATTTTTTTAAGAATATGAAACAGCCGTAGATTTAACAATGATGATGATTACCAATGGTTAAAAAATAGCAATAATATATTCTTTGACAAGTTTAGAGCTATAAAAAGAAAACTGACTAAATATAGACGTATGTATCAATACAAACCACTTAGCTTATTTGGATAATTCTGGTTTATTATGAATGATCAAGAAAAAAAAAATCAATCCATTTTCTCAGCTAATTTTATGCTCACACCTTAGCCAATTTTATGCTCATTTATTTAATATTATTTAGTCCTCTTAACAGAATAACAGAGTTGGAAGGAACCTTGGTGTCTTCTAGTCCATCTCCCTGTTCAAGCAGGGAACTCTACAGCAGTGGTTCTCAACCTGTGGTCAGGACCCCTTTGGGGGTCGAACGACCCTTTCACAGGGGTTGCCTAAGACCATTGGAAAACACATATTTCCGATGGTCTTAGGAACCGATACACCACTCTTCTTCAATATAGACTCAATATAAGGGGCCGCGGGCTGGCACGACACAATTGAAAGCAAACTGAAGAGGAGGAGGCTGCAGGAGGAGGAGGTGAAGGCACCATGATGGCAGCAATGGCATCAGAAGCAGCAGTGGGGACTCCTCAGGAAACAGCCAAGTCCTCCACACCTTTGCCTGCCTCCTTGCCTCCCTCCCTGCAGTGGAGACAGACCAGAGGGCAGCAGCACTGAGAAAAGGGAGCTGTGACCAACGTCTGCATGTGCTGTGAGGGAGAAGAGGGGGAACTACTGAAGACTGTGCTGCTTTGGAGAAAGGCATCTAGTGGGGGTCACTAGTAGGGTCGTGGCATTAGGAAGTTTGAGAACCACTGCCCTACATTATACCTCGCCTTTACTTCTTTTTTATTTTACAAGTCACAAACATTAGTCAGGTTCACAGTACACAATAATGTACTTGCCCAGTTTTGCTTAGCACAAATCTTATGGGATGCATAACTATCCACCCTCCATTTTACATCTCAAAATGTGCCATGAAATAAATTTTATCTTTTTCTGGCTTTTTTCATAAAAAAGGTGCACAATAAGTATCTTAAGGACACACAAGATATCCTTTATCGCTTTCAGCTCATTCATGCAGAAAAAAGTAAACAAGAAAAATCAGACACGCCTACCCAGTGACACCTCCACATTAACCTGTGAGTTCACTTTGCAATAGTTTAGCTTGCATATTGTGTCTGAACTACAAACACTAGAATGAATGCTAATTATGATAAGCAGTAGCACAAAGTGTGGAGGTTTCAGTAACACAAAGGTTTCCTGAAGCTCCAACATTCTTAACCATATATATTGGATATATTGGATAACATTGGATATCTGACATTGTTCCTATATTTTATATCTTCCTTCCTTCCTTTCCTTTCTTTTGTTCTTTCTTTCTTTCCTTCTTCTTTCGCTCCCTACCTCCTTCCCTCCCTCTATATTGAAAAATGAAGACATTACAAGCAAATGGCTTTACATCAGTGGTGGGTTGCTCCCGGTTTGGTCCGGTTCTTTAGAATAGGTAGCGGTGACGCTGTGACGTCACTTAACCGATTCTAAGAGTCCCGGACCGAAGCCCCCCCGCGCGCCCGTACTTACCTGTCCCTGCGCGCAGCGCACTTGCGCGCATGCACAGGAAGCTTTTTTTGAGCTTTTTCCGCTTAAAAAAGCATCTGCTCATGTGCGGGAGTGCCCGTTCGACACACGCGTGCCAAATCCGCACTCCCGCGCTCCAACCACACGCAAAGCGCGTGCACCTATAGAACCGGTAGCAAAGGTAAGTAGAACTCACCCCTGCTTTACATATATATTGATCAGGAAAGGATTCCTCTAGTTCTACTGTTGTTGTGATACTGAATCAGGCAATCAAAGATAATATTATAAATCATCTAAAAAGATGTTTAATATTAACCAAATTTGGCATTAAAGCATAATAATAATAATGACATAAGATTTTCAGTTATAGATATAGAGAACTTCATAAATTGAAAATATTTAATGCAAAACTGCAACCCATGGATAAGAGAAAAAGATCAGACACATAGCATCACTGTAAGCATGGAAACATTTGAGCCAAAGTCAAACTATCCTTGGTGTTCATCAGTACACTTGGGAATAATGAGTATCTGATTATATATTTGCTATTTATTCACACTAGCAATCATGAATGCAGTATCCAATGACCAAATACAAGGCAAAATGATACGTACTGAAAAAATAATGTGAAGAACTTAGAAAGGTAACTAAAGTTAAAACTTAAAAAATGCTCACAACATACATTCTATATTAAATTGATGGAATGTTTATTCTTTGTCCTAGAGCTGAGTATCTCTCAATGTTTGGAGAAATTGTGAAATACAATTTTAACTGTTCAGAATAATTATTGATATTTATATTATATTGCTGTAGTTTTTCATATAATAAATTTCCATAATTAAAAGGCTCTTTTTGAAAGAACCTTATTTACCACCTTGAACAGATATTTTGATACAGAATTACTAAATCTGATTATTTTTTTATTGGAATATATAGAAATCAAAATTTCTGGTTTGGGATGCTCTTCTTCTTTTTTTTAATAAACTTTATTAGTTTTAACACATTAAAAACACAACACTTATAGAAGTATCGGCATTGTGATGTCTCTATATACAAAACTTTTTTTGTGTAAATAATTTCTACATACATTATTTGCGAATATTAACATTTTCCAAATTACTTGTTGGCAGTCATATGAAATGTTTAAAAGTTGGGATATGTTATGTGATTGGTTAAAGAAGGGGGATCAATGACTGGATGTTCTTCTAATTTTGTGATTATTTTTGGTATAAAAGAGCAGCATGTAGCTAAGAAAGCAAAATGATGTATTTTCCATATTGTGTATGAGACCATTTGAAGCAGCTAAGGAGGTTCTTGGCATGTAGCCATGAAGAGGCAGATTCCCAGGAGATTACTACTTTGAAGTTTCATGTATAAATGATGTCATCATAAGATATATGTGACATAGATGTATTTTTCTGAGAAACATCATAATTTAATAATGTAATTAATATTGAAATGTAAGAAGGCTCAAAGTCAAAAGACTAACAAGTATATATGATAAAACTAGCCATTTATTTGGATTTTATGATTTTATTCCTTCAAGAGAAGGAAAGATTTGGCCTTAAGTGATTCTGAAACAAAATAAGAATACTTAAATTTAATTATCTTAAACATGGGATTAAAAGTGTGTAGAAAACCCATAACCATGAAGGCCCAGTTATTGGTTTGTCAGACATACAGCTTTAAAATTATTATAATTAATAACAAAATGTGTTAATGAAGTAGAGTTGCACAAGATCCTGAATGGATATAAACCCACAGAGCTTGATAGAAGTGGTCTGATTATTATCAAATGACCTCAGCTTCTTGAGATATTTGTACGTACAATTACCTATTGAAAATAAACTGAAAACATATTCATATTGATGCCAAAATTATAGAAGTTATGACCAGGAGAAAATTTAGAAAAAATAGCAATATCTCACCTTTTCTTTTGACTTTGCTAATAAAATGATAGAACTGCATAATTTCAGTTCATCATATTATAATTTGTTATGGTTCCTGTCATATTCAGTGCTATGCTTTGGGATTAGCCTTCCTTTAAAAAGTCTCAAGTACACTTTTTTGGAGAAGTAAAAAAATAAATAAAAAGAATAAGCCTTAGCAAATTATCATCTTGTGGAATTACTGCCTTACAGGCATGGTATCCATTTTTACTACCATGTGAATATGGACTCCAGCATGGGATCTGTGGAAATGACCATCTGCAAATGCCCTATTCATAAGGCTCATAATTTTGAAAATGTCATTTGGTATGAAGTATAAATAGGTGTAATTTTTGTAACACGTGGCATAATTATTTTGATATAAGTACTAAGAAAATCTCCTACTACAGTTGAGCTATGTTCAATCACATTTTCTTCATGTTTCTTCATGTTTCTTGATAAATCTTTGAACCTATTTTGTGAATAATTGAGTCCTAACTTGTTCTTTTATGCATTTGCCAGGAAAGTTCTGGTTCAACTGATTCACCTTTGATGGTTGTCCACTACTCAATTCCAGCAATAATGTAGGATATTGAATTCTCATTGATTTGGCAGTTACATGTTCATGATGTGATGCCAGCAGCCTAAGATTGCCTTTATGAATGATTATTCATAAATTGTCCTGATGAATGCATGATCATAGACCAAATGTTACAAACCTTTTCTATCATTTAGCATCCTCTTCAACAATGCTGTTTTCCAACAAAATCAGTTCATGTACTCAGTTACAAATAATCAAGTATTGCAGAATCAAAGCTAAATTAATCCAGCAGTATTCATGATATGCATATAGACTTTTTATTGTAATAGAAGATGGATTGTGATAGCAGCCTTAAGCAAACAATACATCCTCAATCAGCAGTGAAATAGAGACAGACACTATATGAAGACTATTTTTTCTATACTGCTTACATTATGGCAGAAATGTGAAATGAACTCCATGTGGCAGCCGCCAATAAAAGGGAGGATGTAGTGTAAGAAGCACTGTGAAAAAGTTTCAGTTATACCTTGGAGCTATATGACAACATACACTAGCTTAATTGAAACCGTGTGAGAGCTTGTGGCTATTTAAATGAGTAGGTCCCTTTTCTATCTCCCCTCCTCTCTAAGATGCGCAGTTCATACAAAAGGGCATAATTTGGCACTTTTGATGGTCTCTTATTTTCTTCTATATGCTAACTATTAAAAATAAAATATTTGTTCTCCCTTCCTTACTCCACTTTTCATCCTCTGTAAAGGATACGTTAACAGACGTCACTTGATACCAAGGGGAATATATGGGATGCTGGCCCCTTTGGAGTTTCATGTTTTCCCTTAGTATATTTAATAGCTAAAGATGACTCCACATCCTTCTACCATTGCCTTCGTAAAATGTGCCTTTACCCCAAGGGAGCTGCTCTTGGAGTTAAATTACTCAGAATAAACCACAAGAATAAAAATCAAAGCACATTTCTTTTTTCTTCTTACTTCCTGGTTTGGCTTGAGCTGGTCACAATCAGATGGTTACTGTCACAAGGGCTCTGATTACTGGGAACGTAGCACACTGAGCACAGTAAGATTTCATTTTCAAAATAGACTTGCACGGTAAATCACACTATCTCTGATCTCTTGGATTATGTGTGCATTTTGATATGGATAAACCTGTATAAGGGAAGTTTATCCCTGCTCCTTTTTAAGGTATTGCAATGTTGACTGTTAAAATAAAAGCAATTTGTCTCTCTGTTTATAGGTATTCTGGCTTCTGTTATTAAACAAACAAACAAGGGAAAAATTCCCTCATGCCACTTCCATGACATCACCACTTTTTGTCTGAACATCTTCAGGGGTTTGGAGAAGCAGACTGCAGTCTTGAAGTTGGGATCAGAGTTCCTGGCCAATGGCAATAATGTATACTGTATGTTGTATATCTTTTCCTGGCCAATGACAATACTGTACTGGGGAAGCAGAAGAATTAAAGTAGATAGAATAAGATGTAAAACAGCATGCAGAGGCAAACCTTTCTGATTCCCCACCTCCCTTTTTTTTAGAGAAACATGGAATATTTGTTTATTTAACATTGTCCCTGATTATAGCATTAGATTAGTATAGGGCTTCATTTTGTGTGTGTAGAAATATACACCCACACACAAATATATGTGCCGACATTGGAGCATATTATCATTGTCCTTCAGCTGCTACATATAGCATCTGTCTGTTGATCTGCAATGTCTTTGTGAAATTATTTCCATTACTTGGATACCTGGGATCATGAAGTTAATCTTATTTTCATTGTTTGCTTCCCTTAAAAGGGAAAAGTATTCTAACCATTCATGATTTGGTAACATCCAGGCTTGATGACTGCAAATATTTGTATGAGAAGCAATTAGGTGATTAAAAGGAACATGTTTTAAAGACCATACATCACTGGCACTTTAAAAAAAAAAGTGAGTTCTTCAAATTGGGTATGTGTATCCAATTTGAATTGCTCTACTGTTTAAATCAGCCTGAGACAGGAGCACAGGATATTGCTCCAATGCAACCTAGGCATTGGTTTACTTAATTTAATAAACTTCAGTATTGTTATTACATGTATTCTATTGTACTCTCAACTTCATGGAATATATTTTAGTACTTTCAACACTATTTTGCACACCCTGTTCTGTGAGGGTGCTGGTTTATTTCAGAAATTCTAGTATTTATCCAGATTTACATTGATGTGGGTAATGAGAGGTTAATAAAAAGCAGTTGTAACATCTTCATTTGTTTGCAAATATATAGGTAGACTATAATGGGCAGCTCATAATTTAAATCATTCCAACAGATGTTCCAAACTTTACTGCTTTCCTCTAAAATTGATCAAAATTTGACAGAAATGGCTAGATTCTGAGGGTATAATTTTTTGATGGTTTCTGCAAAACATGGGGCTTAAGTGAGGAAAATAGATCAGTTTCTCTCTCAGAAGCCTCCCATTTCTATTTTACTACCTCATCAGATTTGTGCGTTTGTCAGATTCTATGTTTATTTGATATCTAATTAAATGAAGATGGCTTAAATAATCACCATTGCTTTTCTTTGCTGCTAAAAATATTATTAAGAATTTGAAAATCTGTCACTAGGTTGTCCTTATGCAGGGGTGGGTTCTACTTACCTTTACTACCGGTTCTCTTCATGCACGCGCTTTGCGTGTGATTGACGTGTGCACGCGAGCAAAGCTAACGTGCGTGCTGAACGCGCGCTCCACGCATGCGCAACTAACTTTTTTTGGGAAAAAAAACTTGAAACAAGCACTCTGTGCATGCACAGAGCAGAGAAACGTAAGCACGGGCTCGCGGGTGGGCCCAGCTCCCGGCTGTGGAGAACCAGTTCGGTGAAATATCAAATTTCTAGGAGCATGACTTCTTCTCTGCTTAGTTCAGTCTCTTGAGCTGTAATTGTGAGCATGCATACTTAAGAGCGATTGGTCTTGATGTCAAGAGCTTTTATGGGGTCAATATTTGGACTCTAAATATCCAGGCAACCATTAAATGGCAGCAAACAAATAAATACCGGTAGTTAGAATTTCTTGGGAAATCCCTAAAAATACTGGGGTGTAGGGTAGACTAGGAAATAGACAACCACCACAACAAGAGGAGCAGGAGGAAATGGGAAAACATTTCCTTATGGTTGCTGAGAACACTACATGGATTGACCACAAACTCACCAAGAGTGGAGTCTGATTTTTCTCCCTGTAGTTAGCCACATAGCTAAAGTGAAGACAATGTAAACACAGTTTGGAAGCTTTATCTTCCAAAGTGTCAGAAGCCTTTTTGGCTGACTGTCTTCAACACTCAGTGTGTTTACAGCACTGTTTCAGTGTGTTTACAACACTGCCTTTACAGTGTTGACCAGCTGACAAAAAATCAGAATCAGAATAGAGCTTGAAGGGACCTTGGGTGTCTTCTAATCCAGTCGCCTGCTCAAGCAGGAGATCCTATACCATTTCAAACAAGTGACTGTCCAGTCTCTTCCTAAAAACCTCCAGTGATGAAGCACCCACTGTTCTGTCGTGGAGAACGAGGGGTGAAGAATGGAGGCGAGACGGAAGCTAACGCTAACAATGTTTATTGGCTAACAATGGTTGCCGACTGGGACTGCTAACAAGAGCCCGCTCAGCTGTCGGCAACAGCTGAGTTCAAGCAAGCCCGCTCTATTTATACAGAGCTGTCAAACCCCACAACCAATCAGGAACAAGCAAGGCGCCCCCTAGGGAGTAGGACCAGAGTGAGAACTGTAAACACAACAGGCTCCATTATGGTCATATCTCAAGGACTGCCTTTTACTATTGAGCTTTATCTAGTCATAATTTAGTGATTTCAGTTCCCACTTAAATAAATAGAATTTTATTTGTAAATACTGGTATGCTCATGGGTGACTTCTCTGAAGAAAATCTCATATTCAGAGAGGTATACTTTTAACTACATCTATAATAGTTTGCAGATTTAAGTGACTGGATTGTCCTTCTAATAGTGCTTGTTAAGCTCATATTTGTTCTTTTTCTTTAAGCATCTTTTTTAATGTTTCTGAAGGTCTTAACATGGGGGATGTCAAACTGGTATCGACTCAGATCTCCAAAGCCACCTTGACTTTGAACCACTCTTCTCTAAGAACTCCCACTGCAACAGAAGCACCAGCATTTATTCTACCTCCACGAAATATCCAGGTGCCAATTGGAGGCACAGCAAAATTTGAAGGACAGGTAACCAGAGTTATACTATACAATAGCACAATCTGTTCTCTGGTAGTCTGAAGAGAGTGGAGAAACTGTGTGTCTATGTGTTTTATGTATGAAAGTCATCTGTGTGTGCAAGAGTAAGAGAAATGTCATATGTGCTTTTATAGGCATTAAAGGTGATGTTGTTGTTATTGTCATTATTTGCATTTGGTTTAGTGTTGACTCCTGGAAACTTTCCGAACTAGATACTGCAGTTTTCTTGGTAAGAAAATGTGTTTGCCATTGCCTTCTTTTTGGGCTTTGAGACAGTGACTGGCCCAAAATCACCTTTATGCCTATGGGCAGAACATACATTTCTACCATAGTGCCTTAACCATTACATTAAACTGGTTCTTTTATTGTGAATTAATCATTACTAATTCAGTTAATATAAATTTCATTTTTATTCTGTCCTGATTCTATCCTTTTTGCAAGGCATGGTTTTTGTTTTATTTAATTTTAGGTTATCTATTTTTCCTTTTTCATTTATATGCAAGAGGGATTTTAGGGCAACACAATTATTTTGGCTTTAGCCAAGTAAATTTGAAGGCCTTATTTCAAAAGTGCTTATCCTTAGTATTCTTGTAGACTATAGTAATAAAAGACTGCCCACAATTATCAGTTAAAATTGCAAAGATGTTCAAGAAATAAATCAAAGGCAGTTTAATCCAGTTGTCTGATATTTTATAGTATTCAGAGGTCCGGCCCCTGTTGAGATTGACTATTTGACACTTTGATATTACATAGTTTCTGTGTATTGTAAAAATATTGATTCATTCCTGTCTCTTCCCAATTAAAATACTTTAGCGATGTTATGTAAAAAATGCAAACAACAGGTCTCCCTTGATAGTAATGTTCCCACATATGGTATTTGGGTTTTTTTAAGAGAGTAGACTCTGTTGATACTGAAATTGCAGGAACAAATATGTACCTAATCTCAGTTACTTTTCTTTTTCTATTTGGATACAATGTATTACCCATTTTGGAGTCTGAATACATTATTTCAAAATCTTGTATGCAAGTCAGAGAACTACAGCTCTGAAATGCTTCTAATGAGAAAAGGAGGGTGGATTATTTTTATGATATTCTCTGATTCTGAACTAGTTTTCAGGTTTGCACAAAATAAACAGTAGGATTTCAATTTTACCTCATTATCACCCAATGTTAGCATAAATGACTAGATGACAAAACAGTGATTAGTCATTCTAAGACAGTGATGGCAAATTTATGTCACATGTATCAAAGGTGATATGCCACAACATTTTGGGTAACACACCAACATTCACAACACCCAACAGCATCTGTTCTCAAAAACACGCCCCATTCTTGCATGTTTTGGAGTGTATATGTGTGGAGGTTGCAGAAGAATGGGGTGTACTTTCACATTTTAAAAAAAGAAAATTTCACTAATGGGTGTTCAAATAATACAGCAGAAAAAGAAAAAGGGCAACCCAAAGGGAAATGTTCAGTAGGTTCTCCATTTTTTTTAATAGCACACATCATAATTCATTGATTTGTGCTTCCTTGGGTTGATATTATGTTTCATTTGAGCAAAATTAAGCACGCTTTGTATGGTTGTCTATTAGCTAGAATTTTATTGAGCCCTTTACTTTGTTTTGACAAGGATCGATATAAAGAGACCTGCTCATAAAAATGATCAATTGCATACTTCTCTGTATTGTTCAGGCTAACTATGGAAAACAAAATATTCCTGGTATTTGAGAAATAAAATCATTCTGCTCCAATGAAAGCACTTTGGAAAAATCTTTAGATCAGCTGATGTTTAATTTTTATCATTTAGGATGGAAGTATGAAATGGAACCATGCATTACATTACATTAAGGCACTATGCTTGGAAACATTTCACCTGCTCCTGTTTTCCATTCTTTTCTCTGAAGCTGTTTTTAAGAAGGATTGTGACTTTATTGGCCTGAACATTGGG
>JANHFM010002116.1:438367-463176 GCA_032468115.1 Grayia smithii
GCTAGAGTTGAAGTCCACAAGTCTTAAAGCTGCCAAGTTTGAAGACCTCTGGTTTAAGATGTGTGGACTTCAGCTCCCAGAATTCCCCTATCAACATGCTGGTTGGGGAATTCTGGGAGCTGAAGTCCACATGCCTTAAAGTTCCCAAGGTTGAGAAACACTACAAAAGAAGCTTTGGAGCTCAGATTTCCATAGTCATGAAGGCTTGTGTCATTTCCCCAATAACTTCTCCCAGTCTGTTCTACTTGAGCCCTTCTTATACCAAAATGAAGAGAGGGTATGTATCACTTCAGCGATGGTACTAGGAAGAAGAAATATAGAATGACAGACATGGAAAATGACTTCATTCATAATGCTCATTCATAATGTACTCAATGCAAATATTTTTAGGTCAGATCGAAAAATTGTTCTGCCCTTCCTAATCCTCTGAATTCACCCAGTTAGACAAACAGAGGAAGATCGTGCTTCACATTAAGCCATGATTTACTTTATTGTGATTTATTAAATCACAATTGGCAGGGTTTGCACCAGAGACTAAGCTACAACCAACCCACCCTGTGATGTTAGAACACAGCATGAACAAGGTTAGGCTCACTTATGTCTGCAGTATATACCACAGAGACATACTAGGTAGTCCTTGACTTTTGACTGGTTACTAAGCAACCATTCGAAATTATGGCAGACACCCCACCCCCAAAGAAAGCTATTTCTGACCCAGTTTCAAATGACTGATTTTGGGCTCTTGGCAACCAGTCTGCATTTATGGTCATTTGCTATGTCCCCCAAGTCACATCACTGCAATTTGCAAGACACTGACATTTATTTTTGATTTCCAGCAAAACCTGGTCCATTGCAAACAATGGGTTTGCTTAATGACCACAGGGAAAAAGATCATAAAATTGGGTCCAGTCACGTACTGACTTGCTTTATGACCATCACAACTGACTGCCATAATTGCCAGGCTCAATTACAGATATAACTCAAGGGCTATCTGTATAGAGATGGAAGGAGCATTTAGGTGCATGGAGTCTATCTCCCTGCCTACTATGAAAATCCAAATTAAATTTCTTACAGATGGTCCACAGCCTCTGCCTGAACACATTCCGTGAATAGCACCCCATCCCAGGGGTGCTATTCAGCAGGTTTTAGAGAACTGGCAGCGGAAATTTTGAGTGGTTTGGAGAACCGGCAAATATCACCTCTGGTTGTCCCCAGAGTGGGGTGGGAATGGAGATTTTGCAGTATCCTTCCCTTGCCACGCTCACCAAGCTATGCCCACAGAACTGGTAGTAAAAAAATTTGAATTCCTCCACTGGCCCATCCTGTCTCTCTCTGGGTAACTGGTTCCATCATGAAACTAATTTACTATGCACAGATTTTTTCTAAGCATTCATTCAGAATCTAACTTAAGCTTGTTATTCTTTGTCTTGAGTTTTGGGGAGAACGTTGTAGGGCCAGGTTTTGACCTCCTGGTAAAAATGGATTGTTTATTTCTTAATGTTTAAAATGGGGCAAAACTAATGTCTGTTTCTATCGGCTTGAGGGCTACACTGCAAACGCAAGGTCAAAAGTGCATCAAATATAAAAGATATAAGTTATCCAGAGACCAGAAAACGAAATTATGGATAAGATAAGAACATCCATAACTGGTGATTACGATCTTTAATACTTTGCTATGCTAATCTGGCACTTTTAATGGGAGAGCTCCCTGATAAGAGAATCAAGTCGGTTGGTAACAATTTGTTTCAGCAAGTTTGCTGTTGGGTGTCCCTCTGGGTCTTTTTGTTAAAGAATCAGGTCAGACACAGAGTGTTTGAAGTATTTTCCAGACATCACATCAATAGATTGATGTCAGATTTATGTTCCCCTATTATTATTATTTTGCATGAGGTCTTTAGTTGTAATTTTCTCTCTGGTGCTTCTCCATCCAAGGGAAAAGCACATCTGGACAGTTCTGTAACTCACCCCGTTCTGTGACTGGAAACTTCACTAATCTGACCTCAAGAATTCGCTGCATCTTTAAATATAACTGATGCAGGGGTGGGCTTCAAAAATTTTAGCAAGGGGTTCTCTGCCCGGTTGCTGGGTGGGCATGGCCACGATGGGCATGGCCTAGTCAGCCTCCTGCACCACGGCCAGTGGCGTTCTTGCCTTCCACAGGCTCCGGAGGTTTTGCTTAGGCCTCCGGGAGGGCGAAAATGGCCTCCCCAGGCTCTGGAGGCCAGCTTCCAGCCTTCCCGAACTTCCGGTAGGCCTATTTCAATGGTGGGTTGCTCCCGGTTCAGCCCGGTTCACACGATCCGGTAGTGGTGACAGTGTGACGTCACCGAGCCGGTTCTCTGTGGCCGGGAGCTGGGCCCACCCACGCGCCCATACTTACTGTTTTCTGCTCTGCGCATGCGCAGAGTGCTTGTTTTGAGGTTTTTTCGAAGTAGAGTAGTAAATGCACATGTGCGGAGTGCACATTCGGCACGGTCATTTGTTATAAAAATGTGATGCATACATATTCCTTGCTGCAATACACATCATCAGTATAAACATTTATATCTAGATAATTTTATTTTAATTGTCTTGTGGTTTTTATTAATGGATAAATATAAACTAATTGTTTAATTGCTATATGTTTGTACCTTGGAGGAGATAAAATCATCTACTGATGGGGTCCTATCAATGATTTTAATATCCTTGCTTTAGCTAAAGTGCATAGTTGGCAGTTGAAGAGGATATGATTGATATACTTGATTTGTGGTGCACCACATATACATATCTTTTCTGAATAAGGAACTTGATCACCCCTGTTCTACCATGGAAACCAGGAACTCAAACATTTTTCTGATTAAAGCTGCTTTGTCAGGCACATAGTTAAATATTTTTGTAGTTGAAAAGTATTTCTGTTCTGGGTCAGTCATTTTAAGAATTTGATGTTACAACTTGAGCACTAATATCCATGACCTTTTGTTTGAATTTGTTTGTGCTTGGTAGCGCTAGGATTAAATATGAAAATAAAAATCCATGGAGTAGGATGGCTTTGGTAAAGTGATCTAGCCATGTGACAGGGACATGTTGAACAAGACACCTTTTTGTTAGTCTCTCCTGGTCCATTGAAAATATCTTCCACCAGTAGTTAAAAGCTCAAATTGTGGTAAAGCTATGGAAGGAGTGGATGTTTATTTCAGGATTTGCTGCAGAAGCTGGAATGTTTTTGCCTGTTTATACAATGAATCGTAGAAAGCGGATGTGGGTTTGTTCAAATAATGATGACTGTGATAGGCCCACAGTTCTGGACCATAAGTCATTACAGATGTTATTTTAGCTCCGCCATGTTCTTAGTTGATTAGACCATACCTTTATTGTTATATTCAGTTTTGGACACCATACCAAAGAGTCCAACAAACTGAAATGGATTCAGAGAAGGACAATGAGAATGAACATAAATTAACATCCTTTTTTCAATAATTTAATAAGAATTATACATGAAAAGAAATGAAAGTCTTCTGGACTTTACCAGCTTACCATGGGAAGAGGAGATTTAAAGGACACATAAGTGATAAGATTACATTCATCAAAAATTTGAAGGGATGTCAAAGAGAAGGTCAAATCCTTTTTTGAATACATTCTTGTAGAGACTACTCAACCCATCTTTCTGAGATGCTTTTAATTTAAATTCTTGAATTGATCAGGATGTGGGTATAAGTAGTATCCTCTATCTCTATGATTTACTAATTCTATAAAACAAAGGAACAAATAAGAGTTTTATATATGGTAATGAGTTTTCTATGTGGTATGGGAGCCTTTATGAGTTAAAAATATTCCTACAATGCCTCTAGTTATCAGTGATTTAACTTGTCAGATAAATTATGTCAGTCAAAAGTAATTGTGTTGAAAAATATTTTTAAATCTAAGTCATTCTTCTATTATAGTATTTTTCTCACTTAACACAAAAGATACCTTAAATTAACTATAATTTCATCAACAAATTCCTTTTAATGCTTGATAATAATAAATTCTGTTTCTTCTTAATAGGATGTATTTAGTTTTCAAGTGTCTCCTAATATTAACCCTATTAAGTTGAATGAATTGGCAATTCGGAAATGGTTGACCATCCATGGAAAAGAAAATGAAGAAGTTGATCCTTACGATTATGTGTTACAAGTTAATGGAAGACTGGAATATGTTTTTGGGGATCATCCATTAATTCAATTCCAGGTAGCATTCTCACAAAATAATATGCCAATTTGGAACTTGAAAAACAAATCATATATAAAATATTGATTTAAACTGTGAACAATATTCTTGATTTTTTCTTTTTAATATTAAATTACTTGGTAATTCTAGTACACATGGACTTAAAGAGAGAAAGAATTTCATATAAAGGATTATGAGAACTTTGTTGTCATATTAATAAGAACTATATAGTATTATATATATCCCAGTCAACATTTTTAAAACTTAAATCTGTAGAGTTGGGAGCAAATTATTTAGTTACAACTTTGGATTCATTGCTTAATTGGTAATAAAAGTATAATCTTTTTCCAACTTACTCTTATTTTCTGAAGTTCTTTGGCCTTAATTATATTTTAATATATTGGAGTACATTCTGTGTTTTTGACTGTATACTCGTATACTCACTTCAGAAAGTGAGCAAAATTTAAAAGTATACAGAACTGGAATGGGCTAATAATATTAATATTAATAAAGTATGACATCATTGGGAAGAACTTGATATATATAAAGGCCAACATCAGCTAAAGATGTTGGCAAGTGTGGCTTCATATTGTCATGAACAGATAATAATTTATTAACCTTACATAAATATAATAAAAAAATTATTGAATTTATATGCCACCTGGCTCCCAGCAACTTTGGGCAGCTAAATGTGATTTTAATTTACTTAAAATACAATGTGTATAGTTCACATATAAATTTACAATTTCTTAAGATTAAGTTATTGTGCAGTTAATTACATTATGTTTAATAATTCCCTGTTTCCATTACAACTTTTACAGGAGCTACAGGGCTCACATTCTGTCCTCTGGAAGGAGCATAAACTGCCCTTGGGACTCTGCATTTCCTATTTGAAATGCTCTATGTAATTTTGAACTTCCAAGTAATTATATAATTTTCTTTTTCAGTATATCCATTGTTGTGTAATAAACAGAGCTCTTCCTCAGCTGACACTTATTGAATGCAGCACAATTAAAACAATGTACGAACAGGAAATGATTGCTATAGAAGCAGCAGTAAATCGAAAATCAAACAATCTTCCTCTTCCTCTACCACCCAAAAAATCACGTGTGAGTTTTCATGCATATATGTGGATGTTACTATTTGGGGGAAGGGGGCTATTATTGCTTTAGACCTGAGGGGAGAAATTTATTCAGAAATCCGGACTGCTATCCAGAGATTTTCAAACTATAATACTGCAGTGCCTTAAAGTGATAAAATATATTTGTGTCCTTCATGAATAAAACTAAATCATAAATAATAAGTGACCACAAAACTACTTCAGCTGTCATAGTTTTGAGATGGCTACACCCATGGAAGCCCACTGTAGACTTGTTCAGGTAAGATGGGGGAGTTTTGGCAGAGATTCCAGTTTACCTGAACAAATCTGATCATCTTTTTTTTTTTTTTTAAATTGAATTATCCCCAACCCACAATGTGAGAACTTTTGCTGCAGTAAACAGAATTTTTGACTTCAGTTTAATGTTTCTGTTCTAATCTGCTGAAATGTTATTTACAAAAGAGAAATAATTCTGCATTTTCTCTTTTTATTGAATTGGAGAGATGAATTACTGCATTAATGCCAGATTTCTTTCTGGGCTCCCTGGGATAAATAATCTCTGATTTGGGCTTATTGCCTGCAAATTTTCTGCTGTTACTCAAGGTTTTCAAAGTGGATTGTCCTTTTCTTACACCTGGAACTTTATACAGTGTTGGACAGGCACTTCCATTGTATCCAAAACCGCTCCTGTCAGATGCTCTGCAAATTAGAATTGTACTACTGGTATACTGATTTTGAAATGAGTATATGCAGTATATATATATTGCTTAAAGAGAATGAAAATCACCCAGTGCTGTTTTCTTTCTACCACAGCTGACTCAAAGTGTCTGGGAGATTGGCCATCCTTTCAAAATTTTGTTAATAAATGGTAGTAAATTGAATACAGAAGAAACTGCCAAAGTAAGTAACTATTTTCCAATACAAGAGATACATTATCTCTTCATCCCAGTACATTTTGTATATTATGATCATACTTGAGTTATTATTTAATTTATGAACAAAGCTATCAGATATAAGTTTATATAACTTATGTTATTTGATATTTAATGTTCCATTTGCTCAGTTTACAAACTATGGACAATTCAAATTGAGTCATACATAAACATTCTTTTCTGTGGTAACTATAAAAGGAAATGAACCATCATTTCCTATGAAGCTAAAAAAATACTTTTAAAATACATTGTTTTAGTGTTAAATGCCATTAACGTGTTCAGTAGCTTAGAGATGAATTACTTTGAACAATTTATCTAGAGTGATGCCCGAGTACAACATACAAATGTTTTCTTCTATTTAACTAGCCATAGAGGATGTATTTTATTGTGTGCTTATTGATTCCTGCTCAATTTGTTTGAGTAGTTTTACAAAGCAGTTACTTTTTAAATCATTCTTGTGCTCCTTAGTCTCTCAGTGGCTTTCAGTAGTGTTCACCATGGTATCCTTCTGAGATAGCTCTGAGGGCAAGGGATTGGGGACACCATTCCAGGGTGTTTCTTTTCCTTTCTCCAGGGCTGGTTCCAACAGGTGCTGGTTGCAGTTCTTTGAGCCCGTCCTTCTCCATCCTGGTGGAGACAGCAGCCAGGTGCTGGTTGTACTCGTTTGTTCAGACTGAAGGACTGGGTCTGTAGAGTTGTTAAGTCCCACCTCTCTGGTCACTCCAGCTTTTGACTCAGTCCATCAGTTCAATGTTCAAGCAGACTGGCTCAGTCGGTGGGACATAGATCACGCAGAATGGCACTTGGATCCGATGCTATTCCAACAACTGGCACAGATCTTTGGTCAGCTGGAGGTGGACCTCTTTGCTTCCCTGCACAACGTTCAACTTCGTGATTCTACACCAGGTTTCCGGACCCTCACGTGGAGGGATGGACACTCTGCGCAGTCCTTGGCCCCGGGGGCTCCTTTATGCCTTTCCTCCAATGCCGCTCATCGCCAAGGTGATCTGCAAGGTTCTGGACAAATGGGCAGAGGTGATTCTTCTCATGCCTCATTGGCCCCGGAGAGCCTGGTTTGCCAACCTCGGGTCCCTGTCAATGGCTCTGCCCTGGAAGGTTCCTCAGGACGCAGCACCTCTCAGCCTCGATGGTTGAATTTGACCGCCTGGCACTTGAGCGGGGCACTATGAGAACCAACTATTTCTCTGCAAGGGTCATCTGGACTATGCAAGCATCCCAGAGACCCTCCACAGAGCGCATTTACTCAGCTCCGTGGAAGGCCTTGTGGACATGGTGTGGAAGGACAGGAGTCTCTCCGTTACAGGTCTCCATGGCTCTCATTCTGGAGTTTTTCCAGGACGGCTTGGACGGCGGCCTGGTACCCAACACTCTCAGGAGATAGGTGGCGGCACTGTCATCGGTCCTTACATGCGGCTCTCTGTCATCCTTGGCCCAGAACCCAGATATACAGTGGTTCCTTAAGGGAGCAAGTAACATTTGTCCTCCCATTGTACATATATATCCTACTTGGGATCTCTCCATTCTTTTAAACTCCCTCATGTGGGAACCATATGAACCTTTATGTTCCACTAGCCTGAGACTTCTAACCTGCAAAGTGGCCTTTTTGGTGGCAATTACATCAGGCAGATGTATTTTGGAGATTGCGGCTTCTCCGTGCGGAGCGATCTTTGCATTTTTCATGCAGATCATGTGGTGCTCCACCTTGATCCGTCCTCTATTCCTAAGATCAATACACCGTTCCACCGCATGTAGGAATTAATTCTTTCCAATTTTTGTCCAGACCCATCTCACCCATTGGAATGCTGTTGGCATACGTTGAATGTCCGGAGGGCTCTCTGTATTTACCTAAAGAGGATTGCTGATATTTGACGAACGGAATCTTTGTTTATCTCATTCACTCCTACATCCTTGGGAACCAAGGTTACCTCCCCTACCATTGGCAGGTGGATTCACCATACTACTGTCAAGGCTTATGACCTTCAGTCTATGCCCTGCCCTGCACATTCTACCCGCAGCGCACCTACTTCGGCCGCTTGGGCTACTCAGGCCTCTCTACTGGAAAGTTGTAGGGCTGCTACCTGGATTTCGCCCTCTCCTTTCATTAAACATTATAAGTTGGATCAGTTTGCCTTGACTGAAGCTGCCTTTGGATGCAGAGTATTGCAACGGGTTCATGTCGAGTATTGCAACGGGTTCATGTCCTTAGACCAGACTGGAACCCACCCGTGATATGGGTTTTAAGCTTTGGTATGTCCCATACCTGGCTGCTGTCTCCACCAGGATGGAGAAGGGGCATTGGTGCTTACCTGACACACACCTTCTCGTTGGGTGGAGACAGCAGCCAGCCCCACCCTTGTCAGTCTGGTCTTGTCCTTTTGTTCTTCTCTCTTTCTGCTCCCAACTTCTTGCTGTGGTCCAACATGCCATGTCTGTATCTTTGTCTTTGCCAAAAGCTGGAGTCATGTGACCAGAGAGGCGGGACTTAACAACTTTACAGACCCAGTCCTTCAGTCTGAACAAACAAGTACAACCCATACCTGGCTTCTGTCTGCACCCAATGAGAAGGTGCGTGTCAGGGAAGCACCAATGCCCCTTTGTGGAATGCCTTAGGGTTCTACTCTTTTCCACCTTCTTTTTAACATCTACATGAAAGCAGTAGGTGATGAGAATCTAGTTATATCTTTTGATTCCCAGGTCAGCAAAGTGAGGCTGTTGAAGTTCTATCTCAGAGTCTCTACATTCTGTGGGTTTGGCTAAGGAGGGATCATCCCAGCTTATCCGATCAAGACCAAGTGATTGTGACTTTGTGGGTCACTAAGAATTAGGGCTATTTTATTTCTGACCTTGAAAGGGGTTGCCTTTCCCAATTCAAGAGTGCTGTACATTCTGGACTCACAGCTGGAGTTGCTGGACTCAGAGCTCCTGCTTTATGAGCCCAAATGTCAGAGAGAGCTCAAGGATGTCTAAGAAGTATTGGTTTCATCACAATCCCAACAGTGGCCATCAACAAACACAATCATGCCATCTCAGTTCTATAGCCAGGCCCAAATCCTGATTGAAAAGGATCCAGATAATCTGTTTCTTCCAGATTCCTCAGGAGCTGTAAGCCAACTATTTACCCAACAACCTTTCCTAAAAAGAGTTTTCTCATCTTGTGCAGAGAAGTGTTTGCCACTGTCTTTACCCAACCACCTGATACTTTCCAGAACAGAACATAAAATAAATTTGTCTCCTTACAGCATAATTGTTTAAGCTTTATTGCATACAGCATACAATAATATCATTAAGACCATTTGCATGAAAGCCACTTTTTCCATGTTTTTTTCAAGTACATGTATTTTAATAATCCTTGGTATTATTTGTTTAGTTGATAACAATACTTTAAAATAATTTTCTGTCGTGTGTCTTGTAGGTTCATATCAGGGCTGGCCTCTTCCATGGTAATGAACTCCTTTGTAAACCTATTGTAAGCTCAGAAATAGCAGGGAGAAATGATCATGTTTGGAATGAACCCTTGGAATTTGACATCAATGTCTGTGATTTGCCGAGAATGGCTAGATTGTGCTTTGTGGTTTATGCTGTTATGGATAAAATGAAAAATAAAAAATCAGCCAAGGCACTGAATCCATCCAAATACCAGACCATGAGGAAAGCTGGGAAAGTGGTAATGAATCCATTTAATTCCTTGTTTACATTTCTGTCCGCAGCAGGGTAGGCTACTTCATGTGTAGCTGTAGATATTTTAGGTTTCTATTTCCCTCTATATATGCAAAAATATTTAAACTCCTGAAAAGCTATTTCAAATCAGCCATTGTTTCTTTCAACCTAGTCTACTTCACAGGGTGGTCGCTGTGATAATAAAATGAAGGGAGAATCTTCCCATGTGCAGTGATGGAAACCATCAAAAGATATGCAGGTTGTCCTTGACCTATGACCGTTTCTTTGGTCAGCAATGATTCCAAATTAAAATGATTCTAAACAAATTATAGTTACGACTGGTCAATGGAGTTCCTAGCCATCCCAGCACCACCACAGTCACATTATGACAGTTTGGGTGCTTAGCAACCTGTTCACCCAACCAGTTGCCAAGCATCCCAATCATGTGATCGCAACCTTTTCTGACATTCTGCAGATTGTCAGTGCAGATGTCATCGGGGAAGATTGCAAGTTGTGGGGGAAAGTTTCCCCCACCTGCACACCCTTCCCCATCTGGTAGCAACCACTTACTTGCCCAATGAACTGGGACATGCAACTTCCTGCCAGCTTCCCCATTGGCTTTGGTTGTGGATAGTCATCAGCAAGTTCTCTTGCCATGGTATTCAGTAAACAGTGGCAAACAGGACTGCAGGAATTGCTGCCACTAAGTGATACAGTCACATTTTATGGCCATATTGCTAAGTGATGGAAATTCTGGTTCCAGTTGCCATTGTAACTTGAGGACTACCTTATAACTGAAATAAGAATATGGTGTTTGAGGTTTCAGGTTGTTTCAACATTTCACATTTTATTTGCATTTTACTAGAACTTTCCTAATATTTTCTGTAATAAACATGAATCTTAACATTTTTATGTGCATTTTGCACACTAAAATATTTGTATAGTCTAAAAAGACAAAGGCATTTCATCCTACAAAGATCTATTATTGGGCTAATTAAATTTAAAACAAATATGCTATCTCTGTTAAACTGGTTGGTGTTGAATCTGGAATAGCTGCGCCTCCGCCCTGGCCGAGGAATCAGAGGAGCCAATCAGGGGAGGCGCAGCTACAATTCCAGCGGGAGAATCCTCCCCCGCCATTGGTTAATCGTTGCAGGGGCGGCTGGTATAAATAGCCGACCCCCAGGGGATTCTCTCTCTTTCCTCCCAGTTAATATTGTAGAATAAAGTTGTTAAGCTTCTAACCTGGCTCCGAGGTCTCTGTGTGCGCGCCCTTTAACAGTTAGCATGTTAATAAACTATAACATTTAACTAGAATATATTAATTATTTGAATCATTCATCTTTAGGTTCATATTTTTTGTAAATGTTTTTGTATTTATTTACACTTGTATCTTTTCTATCAGGGTGTTTACACTCATTAGCTTTTTATCCTCATAACCATTTGCAGTCAGGCACATTGAGAGAATAGGGCTGGTCAATCAGTGGGAAAATAAGTTTGTGATAGTTTGTGCCTGGGTGTCCTTTAGTCCCATAGTTCAAGCTGTATTGTTTTTGAATGTCTTTCAAGATCCCTCCCACCATCAGCAACTTAATTAATAGCCATTTTTTCCTACTGATTGTACCTTTGGATTTGTATATCTCAGTGTCACTGTACACCTCCCCCTCTGATTTTAATTTTCAAATTATTTGATTTGTCTTTGCAGCATTATCCTGTGGCATGGGTCAATACGATGGTATTTGATTTTAAAGGACAGTTGAAAACTGGAGACCTTCTCTTGCACAGCTGGTCATCATTTCCTGGTGAGACTGAAGTTGCTGTATGGGCACCTGCATAGCCTCCGTTGGTTTCAGAGTGGCTGAATTTGCTGGGACTGCCTACAGCAGCTACTCTAGAATAAAAGGCATGCAGTGCGGATTAGAATTAATGGGGTATTAGAGAACAGGATGAAGATCTGCAATGTATAGTTATTTTAAAAAAACTATTGATAATGAAATACTGACAGGAATTATAATCAATCCCAAATAGAGAGCTCTTTTCCCTAAGATGAAATCTTTCCCTTGGCTACCAGTGTAGAAACTTTCTGTTAAGAGATGGATATCTTATGGTGGCTAGGTTAATACTTAACCTTTGCAAGGGAAGCTGCTGTGTCGTTCTCAAGAAACAATGCATCAGACTTAAACGTTGTTGCACATATGTTCTATAATTAGTGCACGTTCTGAACCACATTTTGGAAATTAAATGTAAAGCACTACTCTGCCCTAGTAGATCTTAAAGGTTCCATTTTCATTAAAATAGGTTAGAACTTGTTTCTCTGTCATTATATTTTAAGAGTAAGATGAATAATGGAAAATATGGTTGTGTATGAAATAAATATACTATCTATGTTTATTTCAGTACAGGTATATAAAAGATTTTAAGGCAGATAACATTCCCAATTTTGAAACATCCCATTCTGATTGTAACACAAGCCACTCAGCCTCAAAAAAACTCCATCCTGTGAATTAGAGGAGTAACCATTTGACTCTAGACCTCTTCCAATAATGTCATACAGAACAGTTTGCCATTGGAACATTTCCAGTGAAGTCAGGATATTTAAGCCTTGAACTGTTCTATTCACCTGCGTTCAGAATATTTACACTTCCATCTAACTTCCAATTAGTTTAGAGCTTCCATAGTTTATGTGGAAATACACTGGTCTCTGTTTCTTTGAAGGTTGTTCAATGATCTGTTGGCCCTCATAGAAGCAATTTAGTTAAAGTAATCTACCTCTGTTTATAAAGTATATTTAGCATTGGAAGCATAGCCATGAAGATCTTGAAATGTGTTTATATATTTATAGAAGTAATGCCCTTAAACAACATGTTTTAGTTAAACAAAATGTGTGTTGCTCTGGTTACCTAGATGAACTTGAAGAAATGTTGAATCCAATGGGAACGGTACAGACTAACCCATACACTGAAAATGCAACAACTTTGCAAATCAGATTTCAAGAATATTCAAAATGTCCTATTTATTACCCCCCTTTTGATAAGGTAAGGAGTCATTATAATTTTTGCTTATGCTTTCACTTCCACACCAGTGCCCAAAAATATGCAAGCCCAACATACCTCTTTGTCCAATTATATTGTTACCAGGGAATTTACAACATAGCTAAAGAACTCACAAAAAAGCTTGGACATCTCAGAGAGGGGAGCAAATATGCTATCAACTCCCCAGTACAGTAACTCCAGAAAATCAAAGACCTAATATAGAAGGTAAGATGATGGTTTCATTCAATGTCACAGCACTCCTTACATCCATAGATTAAGAACTAGGGGAAAAAATTATGGCAGCAGTACTATATAATATACCCAAAATAACGAAGTACACTAAGATTGACAAACCCAGAACCATAGACCTCATCAACCTCTGTCTCACTACCTATTTTAAAATTATATATCAACAAATCACAGGAACACTCATGGGATCACCAGTTTAAGGACTCATAGCAAAGACGGCAATGCAGCATATAGAAACCATTGCACTCCCATGCATAAAACCAAAAGTTTGGATTTGGTATGTGGACAATAGCTTTGTCATAATAAAAAAGGAAAAACTAAACAAGAAATGAAGCAATCAACAACATCTTCAAAGAAATAAAATTCATATGGAAAAAAGATAACAATACACTGCCCATCTTGAGTGACCTCATTAGCAGAAGAAATGGTGGCAAATTAGAAAAACAATTTTAAGGGAGAAACCACCCACACTAATTTAGTGATCCATTACTAAAGTAACAACCCAACCTCCCATGGGGGAGCAAAACTTATTCAGATGAGCATAAAAGCATTGCGGCAACCCAGAACACCGGAAAAAGAAAACAGATCATCCAAACAATATCTTCTAACAAAAAGAATACCTGCACAACTTTATCAAAGTGCCTGACTACTCAACCCACTTCAGCACAACCACCACAAGCTATGAGAAGGATAATATTACCGTACATTAACAATATCTAAGAAATACTCAATCTACAGGCTATTGTAACCACACAGCATCACCAGCACACAAACCAACTAAATCCCTCTACAACAATTTCAGTAAAAACAAAAGACTCAGTAGCCCAAGGTGAAAAAAAAAAGATAGGAGTCATCTTCAACATAACAGAATAAAATCTGTAACAGCCACTATGCAGAATAGACAGAGTGCACCCATGAACATAACCTGCAGTCAGAAGACACAGTGAAAAATCCTTAATTTCACAACACACCAACTTAATCATAGTTTCATCCTAGACCAAACTAAATCCAAAACCGCTGGGAAATTCCTGAAAACTTGCCACTCAAATCAGCCATCAACAAGCACATGGACAATATTTATACACCATTCAAGAGACAATTAAAAAAGCTTTTAAAAAAAGAACAAAACATCACCTCACCAGCAAAAAATAGTCAAATAAACAGAAATTAACACAAGGATTAACACCAGACAATCAAGCAGTAAACAACAGCCTAATCAAGGAAATACCGAGAAGAAAACAATACCCTCATCCATTCTGACATGGCAAGCCACTCTATATAAACAGCAAACTCTACTCCTTTTAGCACTGAAGATTTTACCTAACCAGGTAACAAAATATCTGCAAGAAAACAACCAATCTCAGAGACCATATGGACTCAATAGTCACTTCAGTTTTAAATCTATGAGATTGTCTTCAAAACGTAGGTTGGATAGAAGTTCTTTCTTTGCATAAAGGTGAACAGTTTCTACCAGAAATCTTTAGCTCTTAATCCTGCAGATACGCTACTGTGCAACTGCAGAATCCATATGTATGTTTCAATATGTATGGGGGGGGGGGTCATTTAAATCCACTGTTACTGATAAAATCTATCAGTAGTGGTGCAGATCATTTGAATCTACAGTATCTTTGGATAGAAAATCTATTTTGTTCCTCCCATCTGTAGTGGGGATATAAACATACATTTTAAGTTGCCAATAAAAGTAGCTGAAAAATGAAACAATGCTATAGGTGCAACTTGAAAACTTTAAATTGACAAGTTGCATAAATGGTTGTCTAAAACAACAGTACCCAACCTTTCCTGCTTAGTAGCCTGGCAGCGGTGTGTGGAGAGGATACTTCGTCTGAACACAAGCACAAATGGAGCATTGTGCAGGCTCTAGGAACAGTATGGAATTTGGGCCAATTTGATGCCTATTTTTTTTCTACTCTTTCTGCTACCAACCACTGCTAGAAATACTGAAGCAAATGAATTAAGAATTTGGAACCATGAGGAATTTGAAAGTACAATTCTTTTTGTCATAAACCTGTTCCTAGTAGAACCTTGAATTTCACAAAGTCTCAGATTGAATCTTTGGCATCTCTAGATAGATCTGGGTAAACCTGCATATTGAGCTAGAAGGGCTAATGGGCAAGCCCAATATAAGCTTCCTTTTCCTTTAATTGAAAGTGAGTGCAACATTCCAGCCAGCATAAATCTGAAATAGCAATATCACTTAGACTTATATACCGCTTTACAGTGCTTTACAGCCCTCTCTTAGTTGTTTACAGAGTCAGCATATTGCCCCCAACAATCTGGGTCCTCATTTTACCCACCTCGGAAGGATCAAAGCCTGATTCAACATTGAGCCTGGTTAGAT
This sequence comes from Grayia smithii, assembly GCA_032468115.1. Lineage (NCBI taxonomy): Eukaryota > Metazoa > Chordata > Lepidosauria > Squamata > Grayiidae > Grayia > Grayia smithii. The sequence goes on from JANHFM010002116.1 coordinate 453,902, forward strand.
TTGAACTGCCAAATTGCAGGCAGCAGGTAGTCAGCAGAAGTAGCCTGCAATACTGCATTCTAACCACTGTGCCACCATGGCTCATGTTCACATGTTCACAAATATGCAATTTCAAGGTCAGCATTCATTGTTTAATATTTTAAGTTTTGTTACAGAGCTGTGTTTATTGTTAGTACAGTGAATTTTCTTACAATGAAATAATGAAACCTGATTCATGTTAAGATATGATGGTATAAGATGCAAATTTTGCATCTTAATGTAAATGACATTTATTTCTTTACATGCACATGTCATTTATCAGGCTGCACAGAAACAAATTCATCTTTAATTCTAATATTGTCTGACCTTGTTCAACTCTGTGTATGCGTGTGGGGGGGGGCAGTAAAATTTAAATTTAAACTTAAATTTCTTAACATGAGTTAAATTTTCTGCAGATACTTGAAAAAGCAGCTGAGATTGCAAGGAACAGTGATTGTTCTGGCATGCCAGTAAGTATCAAAGATGAAATAATTGCCATTCCCCATTTTAAAAAATGTGTTTATTTTATGTGTTTGTTTTTACCATGTGCTAGATGCTAATATTCAGAAATAATTTAGCTAAATCGTGATATTATTTCAAAAATATATTTCTAGTAAAATGCATAAAAATCTTGCTTGTTAGCAGCCCACTAAATATTATGAAGCGTACCAGAAATTGTGAACATATCTGAAAATGAGAGTAAATTAATTCATTGTTTCATCATACTTTTATATATGTTTACTATTTAGAATTATTAAAGCTTTTAATAGTGTAAGTTAACCAACATTTGTTATCTCAATAGAATGAGCTTTTTGGATTAATACAATTTATTACTAGACAATAGTCTGTAAGTGTTTTATATTAAATAATCAGAAAAGAAATTGTTTTAAATTAATCAAGTTTGAACATAGTACTGCACTCTAATTTCATGATATATGAATGAATCATTGTTCTTGCAGGCACATTTAAAATCCTTGCACCTTTCTTCCCCTCTTATTTTTAATACGCTTAAATTTTTATTTAGCTTTTTATTACCCATAGCTTTCTAAGTCAGTTGAGCCAGGAGTTGGAATTGGCTGAGGTTTGGATATCATGTTCTGAAGTTGGTTTATTTAAATAAATATAGCTTGAATACAAGACAACATGGCAAATTGTGGGTAAATAAGAGCCAAAGTGGATGCTTCTACATTCCTTTTTACCACATTGGATAGGCCATAACAGCTCAAGAGAAAATTTAGTGTACTAGGCATAATTCCAAAGTAATTTCCTACAGGTTCACGACAGCATGAATAAATTTAGCACAGCATTGGAAAGGATATAAATTACCAAAAATCTATGACTGGGAACTTAAACTTGGAATATACAGTAATGACAAAATGCAGCAAAGCAGGTATAAATATCAATACATACTGCTGGATAATGCTGGATGGGGAATTCTGGGAGTTGAAGTCCACACAACTTAATGTTACCAAGGCTGAGTAATAGTGATATAGAGTACAGTTTTTAAAGGGGAAAAAAAAGGAACTAAAGCACTAAAATCAAAGATATACACACACAAAAATGAAATGTCTATAAATGTTGTACATTAGTCAAAATATGATAAAAGGAAAGTTAGACTAATGTTTATACATTTTAGTAGAGTTTCCCACCCCCATCGTTTCTAGGTTTATTGTTTATATTGTATGTTTGAATATTATACAGTGGAAAAATGATTTCTAATTTTTTTTCCATTTTTAAAACAATGTTCAAACATAAATGTCAAAAGTTCTGTTGGATGTTAACTTCATATGGTATTCTTCACTCTCCTTTAATCCATATATTTACCTTTAAATGATACAAACATTTGCTTTTATCCATTCTTTGAATTTTAAATTCAAATTCTCTTCAGCAGAAATATTACCCAAACAAAATAGTAAAATAACAATACTGCCCCTTAGTGGTCTCCACTGAGAATATATTGAGAGTATATTTCATGAATGACAGTATTGGCATTTGGGGAATATATAAAACTTATAAAATGAATATGATTTGATAAACATTTACAGTTTTAGCCTAAAACAAGAGAAGTATCTGTTTCGGCCTTATGGCATTTGCAGCAGTACTAGAACAGAAATACTTTTTTTGATACATACATGAAATTTACAGAATGCTTGCTTGAACATTTATCAACATCTAATCTTCTAGGGTCGTGGTGGCAAAAAGTTCTACATTGAGCTAAAGGAGATCATGGAAAGGGACCCCTTATCTCAGCTGTGTGAAAATGAAATGGATCTCATTTGGACATTACGATTTGACTGTCGTGAAAATTTTCCACAATCCTTGCCAAAACTGTTGCTGTCTGTGAAATGGAACAAGCTTGAAGATGTTGCACAAGTAAGACTACATCGTAAACTATGTAGAGCAATAGTAATACCAGGGACAAAGCGACTAATTTTGTGCAGGAATGTGGCAGATTATAATTTAAACAGGATACTCTTAATTGGAAAAATATAGAGATCATTTTTTTAAAAAAAGCTGACATGCTACAAAGTGAAGACCTAATTTTAGCATCTTATTTATTTGCAGCCAGGCCTTGAGCCTTGCAGAAATCTTCTGGTAAGGTAGACGGTACCCTGGGAAGCTTACTTATCTTCTGGTAGACAGGGTTTTCTGATTTATTCATTTACATTTTGGCTGATATAGGGACAGTTCTTATAATCTTAGCTTTACAGAGGAAAATGTTCTAATTTCATTTTCATCAATTTTGTTCAGAAATGAAAATATTATTATAATCTGTTTTATCAGTATTTTTTCATTTGTAAATTCTGTCAATTTTCTCTTCTGCAGTTTTTGCATTGTTTTAAAAACAGGTATTTGAGGGGTGAGAGGGGTAAGGTACATCATTGTTACTATACAAACATGGGTAGTGTTTCCTCTTCCAAATCACTCTTGCGTAATTGTAGCAGAATAAAATGTGGATACATCAGAGCAATTCCTAAATGTAGTTCATTTACATTTCATCATGTGCAAGGAAATACAGTAGAACAGTAGTCAAATCTGGATATTATGATACAGTGGTATTGTGTTCCTTTTGGGTTTCCTTTTGGGCTCCACAGTATTTTTTTCCATGTTTCCCCAAAATTATGACTGGGCTTATTCTCTTTTGACCCCCGAGAAAACAGCTAGGGCTTTTTTTCAGATGGGTCTAATTATTGACTCATCTCGCAGCGGAAGCACCAACAGCCCTGCCCAACAGGAGCCTGCTGCCAGCTCACTTCTTCTGCGGGTGCTCGCCACAGCTCACATGCGTTACCCCCAGCCTCCATTTTGCTGTCAGAGTCTTCTGGAAAGCTCTCTGCGGATGAGAAATGGGCTCCAGATTGATGCGCACGGCACCCACTGGCTTCTATTTCACCTTCAGATGCCTTCCAGAAAGCCCTCTGTAGCCGATAAAAGAGCTCCCCATCCCGACCCTTGCTTAATTTTTACCTGTGTGCCTCGCCCCATCCCCTGGGGTCTTAATTAGGGCTAATTTGGGGGTTAGGGCTTAATTTTAGTGCATGCATTCAAAAACATGATAGGGCTTCTTTTGGGGTGGGTCAAATTTTCAGGAAAACACAATAACTTTTAATGTATTAACCCTCTTAGTACTTGAATAGTGTTTACCCCAGTGTTGATAGGAGGATTTTTAGATACTGTTCTTTGGATCAGCTGCAGAAATCTGACTGATTGATGTGCCATCAAGTTGTTTTCAACTTCTAGTGATTGTATAGATATATTTTCTCCATGATGATTTATACCAAAACTGGTCTTTCAGGTTTTCCAGTGGTGCAAAAAATCTATTTAAAATATTACTGCTCTGATGTTATTTATAATTTAAAACCTTTTGAATAATCTAGTTGTATAAGATAATGCAATAGAAAATACTAGTTGTCTGTTAATATTTTGTAAGAGCAAAATTGTATATTGTGTCAACTTTATTACGTTCAAAAACTGTTTTAAATTTGTTAAAATGTAGCTAGAAGATGGTAAAAAGTTAGCTGAAAGTGGCATAGTTCATTAATTTATGAAATAAGGAGAAAGATTCCTAGCTGCTGTAATTTTCCCATTTATAATGGGAACTTTTTGTGGGTACTTCTGCTCTGAATCAATATCACTGATTGTCCTACAGAAGTATTGTTGTTTTGGGTTTTGGTTTAAGAAAGGAAAGCTTTGAGCCCAGATGTGATAAGCCCCCTTGTTGGCCTCTGACCAACACTCTTAGATCAGCCAGTACCCACCTGGGATGTTGATCTAGCTGGTCAGCATTTCCCTCCTTATTCAAGCTCAGAGAAAGAATGTAAACAAGAATTGGCTGTATTTTTGGAATCTTTTTGGCTCCTTCTCAGGTCATTGAGCTCTTGTTTCCTCTAAGGGTCATATCACTTAACTTTTTCTAGTTCAATAACCTCTGCCTCTAATTTTAAGTTTTTTTAAGCAGTCATAATCCTAGTGGCAACAGAACAATATTCCATATGTTGCACATATTTTTGAATGCTTGGATTATGTTATCTGATATTATAGAGATGAAGCCAAATATACACAATATTAAATTCCATGTTTCCTGCAAGGAAGGGCTCAAGCTAGAGCTCTTTGGTGCTCAGCATGTTGAGTTCAAGTGTAAAGGGCTATATCACTGCTCAAAGGATAGTGTCATTTGCACTTTTACAATGGAGCAGCTAATTTTAATATTAGCATTTAATCTATTTTTTAATTCATATTTCCATATTTTAGCAGTCAACTGCTTTAACAGTCAGTTGCATAGGTAAGGAGTCAAATAAGATACAACAGATAACAGGTTGATAATATGGGACTATTTCTTATACAATAATAACCAGTCCTTTGTTAAATTAATTGCCAAATAGCATTTGTCCCTGTTTCTAGAATTTGCAAATAAACAGAACTGAGCTAATGTTATGTCCAGAGATTAAGGAGATTATACAAATCTAACTGTCACTTCTTTTTTAGCTCATTCTTTTATGTATCCTGAATGTCTTCTCTAATATCTCATTTGAATTTCATTTGATTTAATTTATATGAACAACTACTACTCTTTTGTTTCTGTTAGAGTATTACTCTGCAGATCAGCCTGATTTTTCTACCCTTTGCCACACAGGGTCTTTATTCTGTCACGGGAGCTTTGAAGAGCTTTCAAATCACTAGAAGAAAAAGAAACAAATGAAATTAATGATACTTTCTCCAACTGGCTAGAAATAGGAATATTAAAAAGTCAGAGTTTGTGCTACCATTCTCCTCCTTGTTAGTTTGAACTGAGGAATGGAGTCATAACTGGTTTTGCCCACTATATTATGTTTTACATCTCTGTTGAACATGTTTTCCTTTGTGTATATGAGGGGGAAATATTTATTTATTCACTAAATAAATCTTGTTGTTTAGATTTTTATTCTGCCTTTCCTCCAAGGATTCAAGGCAGTTCAAATGGGATTTCCCTTCATTTTATCCCCCTAAAAAATCCTGTGAAGTAGATTGAGCCAATTCCTTTTCTCTCTGTCCAAAGATCTCTGGCTAAGATGCAGAAAGTTGGGTTCAGTAGTCCAACTCAATTTATGAATGAATTCTGCTCATAAATATTTTAGTTATTGAATTCTGCATATATTATGTTTATTTTCTGAACAGCTTCAGGCTCTTCTTCAGATATGGTCCAAAATGCCTCCCCGAGAAGCATTAGAATTATTAGATTTCAATTATCCTGATCAATATGTAAGAGAATATGCTGTGGCCTGTTTACGACAAATGAGGTAAGTAGTATAGTAACTTTATCCTAGTAATTGGCTCACACGTTGGATCTCAACAAGAAAATCCTGTGACTTTTACCCTGACTGAAATAAATTCTCCAACTCAGGAAACATTTCCAGCTGTGGGCCAGGCTAAAATCCTAGTTTACTGATGATATCAGTAAGATCAGGCTGGGTGGTCCTCCTTTGGGAAATAGTGTCTGGTCAGGAGAGGACAAGTCTCCCTTTTCTCTCTGGGGCAAATGCTATAGCATTGGAAAGACACAGATGTTTTCAAAATGCCAATTTAGAAAGCATCCAACTAATGTCCTATGGAAGTGAATCTTTGCAAATTTAGGATTATGTCATGTGAAACATAAAGGAATTTACACTTGAGCAGATGTGCAACATATTTGGTATGTGTGTTTATATAATAGGTTTTCCAAGAATCTGTTTATTTGTTTAATTTTGGTTAAAGCATAGATGTATGTATTCAATGAAATTTTTTTCAGAAAAATCTTAACTATTATCAGTGCAGTGTTGTTGGATTTTGTGGCCTTGACTTTTCTGTACAGTGCTGTATATGATTAATAGCATTTCTTATTTATTTCCAAGGCTAAATTGTTAACAGAATATTTTGACGTCCTTAAAATGTAAACAAAATGGTTTTTTTCCCGTAAAACTTGCCCAAGTTTGATATAGTATATAGTAAGTCCAGAGGATTGTTTCTGGCATTTGGCCTGTTGTAAATTATTCATACTTTTTTCTGTTTTGTGTGTGTATATAATCTTCAGGAGAGCATTTGCATTCAGCATGTTATGTCAATTTTTGCAGGCATCTTCCTTGCTAAGCAACAGAAAAAATGTTTAAATAATCTCAATTGATGAAAGTAATAAGTGCTGGAGTCTGAGGGTGGAAATGCCATAGTTACCAGTATCCTCTCTAATGTTGTGGCATTATATAGTGTACTAGTCATCGTTATTGTGCTCTAGAAGGTGTCTTGAGGAGAATATTGGCAGCCATGACTGGATGACTGAATTTAGTGATTTTTTTTTTTGCTTTAGTACATGTAATTCTTTTTATATATGAATAGACAAAATATATTTTCTCTGTTGATATGATCTTTATTTGTAATTTCATTTGAAATGAAACAGATGCATTATTTTCTCACCTGTAATCAGCAAGAAAGTTGGAAGGCAGAGTCTTTGAACTTTCCCATTGATCTTTAAGACAAAATTCATGTAACTAATGCTAAAGAGGTAAAGATGTAGGTAAAGATGAGGAAATTGACAGTATATTTCAGAAATAACCCAGCCACCTGTAAATTATAATTTTCTCTTTGTGATGATACATGCATCCAGACAGGGCACAAAAACATGAGAGGGGTCTGTTGCCTGCCTTGAAGGAGGTGATAGAGTATCTCCTCCTCAAAAAGCAATCCTTTTGCCTGAACATCTTAGAAAATTATCAGCAAGTCACCAACTTTCCATTTCTTGGTAAGGTTGTTAAAAGGTGATTAAGTTTCAACTACAGAAAATCTTGGATGAGACAGATTATCTTTTTAAATGGTATCAGGCCAAAGCATGGGATAGAAATTGGTTGTTCTTGTGAATGATTTGCAACAGAATTGTTTTATCAGATCGTTTTGACTCTGTAAATCACTGTAAAACACTGTAAAGTGGTATATAAGTGTAAGTGCTATTGCTGTCTTCTTGAATTTGCATCAGGAGATGACAACTGGCTAAGGAATGATTGAGGTTATGTGTATGCAGATTCATCTTATGTATTGGTTGCATTCTTGGACTGGGAGGTCCTGCGCATGGTCACTCAGATTTTCAAAAAGGAAATTGGGAGGAGTCACTTCAGCCTGTCCTTTTACCATTCCTTTCACTATTTCATGTTTCTACTACTTTATTTCATCTTCTTCTATATATCTTAAAGGTTGCCCTTCCACCGTATTTTGCATCTATTTTACCTAGACAATTATGCAGTCCTTGCTGAGGAGTCCCCTCTTATCAGGACATGAACAGTAGCATAAGAGAACCCAACATCAAGCATTCTCTGTAGCAGGCTGCATCTGTAGCAGACTGCCTCCTCAAGCATGAATGGCTCTCACAATCATGACATTATGGAAATTGACAAAAACATGCCACTTTTTTTTATAAAATAATTTTTATTGAATATTTTACATTTTAAAAACCAAAAACATAATAGAAAAGGACAGAAAATGAATAAAGAAAAAACAAAAACAAAAAACAAACAAAACATACACATACTTCAAACAGTAGAATACAAAACATAACTAACAACATTCTATAATATTTTACAACTTTCTGCATCAACAATTTACTTTTAAATCCAATCATCCTAATCATTCACTTATTCTTGTATAACCATATTGAACATTCTTATAAATTAAATTATTATACATACTTACATCCCATTTTTTTAACACGGTCTGTATCTTATCCTTATCCTTATTCATTACTCTTAGATTCCAATTAGTCAAATTTAGATTTACATTCTTATTTCTTATTTCTATTTCAATTTTCTAGCCATGTGTAAAATATATTCCACACTTTGTAGCAGTCCAAGTCATCTCTTTCTTTAATCTCAATTGTCATTTTATCCATTTCAGCACATTTGAGGATCTTTTTAATTATTATTCTTCAGATGGTATATCGATCTGTTTCCACATTTGGCCAGAGCAATTCTGGCTGCCATTAGTATATGCAAGATTATATAGTACAGGCTTTTCTCCATTTTCTTATCAATCATTCCTAAAAGAAACATCTCCGCTTTGAAGTCAATCTTTTGGAGAGCAATCTCTTCTAACCACCTTCTAATTTTTCTTTCTTTCTTTTACAACTTTCATTCACTTTCCTAATGCATCTTTCTAGGGACTAAAAGTTTCTGGCTATCTATTGTGTGTTTTCACTTCAGAAGTATCCAATAACCTGATATGTCTGCCCTGAGCTCAGAATGAATTATATTCATCAAGTCATTTTCCAGAGAAATAGAAACATGCCTTAGCATTTCAGGCTTCTAAATAAATAGTACTTGGAGGTGAAGATCTTGAAAAATCGAACACCTATTATAAGATTCTGTTTTGTTTCAACTCTCTATTTACTTAACTGAAACCTCTGCAACTGTATTCAATCAATCAGAATAAAGCTGGAAGGGACTTTGGAGGTCTTCTAGTCCAGCATGTTGGACTTGTTCAAGCAGGAGACCCTATACAATTTCAGACAAGTGACTATCCTGTCTCTTCTTATAAACCTCCAGTGATGAAGCACCCACAATTTCTGAAGGCAAGCTGTTCCACTGATTAATTGTCCTCACTATTAGGAAGTTTCTCCAGACTGCTTCTTTCCTTGATTAGTTTCCATTCATTGTTTCTTGTCCTGCCCTCTGCTTCTTTGGAAATAATAATAATAATAATAATAATAATAATAATAATAGAATAGAATAGAATAGAATTCTTTATTGGCCAAGTGTGATTGG
>JANHFM010002116.1:469724-480550 GCA_032468115.1 Grayia smithii
TGTATCAAATGTAGCCCCATCCACCCACTGGCCCCCACCCTTCGGCCTCTGCGCGTCCTCTCAAACGGAGCTTTTGAAGACTGCATTTGCAGCCTCTCAAACAGCCTCCAAAAGATCCATTTGAGAGGCTGCCTTTATAAAGAGAAGGTCCTTTGCAAACGGAGCTTTTGGAGGCTGCAAATGCAGCCTTTCAAATGGAGAGCCTCTCAAGCAGATTTTTTTTTTCTTATTTTCCTCTCCGAAAAATAAGGTGTGTCTTATACTCTGGAGTGTCTTATATTCCAAAAAATACAGTATGCTTTTGAACCCTGATAGATACAGAGAGCAGACATGTTTCCATCCTGTAGACATAAATGTACCAACATGGAAATTCTCTTGTGATAATTTTGTTCCCTGGTTGCTATGTTATCTGTAAAAAAACTATATTGTGGATGATATCAAGGTCATTCGAATCCATTTAGATTAGATGCTCCTGTTATTAAAGCCCATTTTTATTGACCACATGGAGAAAAAGGCTTCCTACTTCATGATAAAACTATGGCGGTCATCCACTTGGAATCATATTTGGTTTATCATTTTCTTTGTTTCCGGTTCAACATTTGACAAATGTACATTATTTTAATATTTTTATATATTTAAGTTTTTTTAGTTGCCAATAAAATAATTAGCCATATAGGGAATTATTTGTACTTCTGAGCAACAACATTACTTCAATTTATTGTTAGCTTCTTTTGTCACAATGCTATTTCATATGCAAATTAAGTTGATAAGAGGAGATGTGAGATAGAAAATTTATAAAAGTTAACATTTAACTACGATTACCCTAAAGAAACAAATGTTAAAACTCACTTTTGTGGCTCCCTTAAAAGTTGCTCCTTTGTAAATATGTCAAAGGCTAGAATTGGTTTTGTTGCAACTCAGGGAAAAGTACTTTTAAATTTACCATATATGCATCACCTTATCCTTTATATGGTGAAGATAAATCTGAGGGGAAAACAAAATAATATTCTTGATTTTTTTTTAGGACTTTAAAAAAAAAATCCAATATGCTGAGTGTTAAAAGGAGTTTTCAGAATACTGTATAGTTACTCTACTTGTGTTAATTTTAGAAATTATTGCCTGTACTTTGAATTATCCATTGACATATGCATAGTTCATACATCATAATAATTTATGATTTGATTAAGCAATATTTGCTAAATAAGCCACCGTAGCCAGAACTAAAAAAAGCACAAGTTAGCATGATATGTGAACCCATCCATTCATTCTAGAAAGTTATATTTTCAAATATCTATTTCAGGTTGAAGCACTCAATAAGATGAAGACTTTGAATAGCTTAATCAAGTTGAATGCCATGAAGCAAAGCAAAGCCAAAGGGAAAGATACAATGCACACCTGTTTAAAACAAAGTGCGTACAGAGAGGCTCTTTCCCATCTCCAGTCCCCTTTGAATCCGTCAGTCTTACTTTCAGAACTTTGGTAAGATGGCTTGTTTTCATTCATCCATGTAGACTATAAGATGTAGTATAAAAAAACCAGAAGGCTCCAATTCTACAACTTCTTTGCTCTTTATTGCTCAGTAGACATGGCCACGCATAAGGCAGCATTTCTACATGTAGCTGACATTTTCTTTTTCTCCATTTTAGCCATATAAGCAAATCTCTGTTCTTTTAAAATTAAAATGTTAGTTCTAATGTGGAGTGAAGTTTTGATTAACCATTCAACAGTTAAATGTTTAGCATTTTCAGAAATAATGGCTTAAATTAATAATTTATTGATAATTTTATTATCAAAATATGCAGAATAATAGTTTACGTGACAACTTTTTAAACACAAAACCCAGTAAAATTTGGATGAAAACACTCATCCAGGTATACTGAATTGGTTTTGTACGTGGTAACAGCTGCAAGAATTGTTTTACACTAGAAATTACAATCAATTTATTCTGTCTCTCTCTCTCTGTGTCTGTCTCTCTCTCAATCTCTCTCTTTCTCAATCTCTCTGCGGGTGTGTGTGTGTGTGTGTGTATGTGAGAGAGAGCAAGAGAGAGAGATTTTCAAAGTAAATATGCATCTCTATTTCAGGTTTTGTATTAGTAGCCACTAGATAGGAGCCCAAGAATTATTTAATGTGCCAGTTTGCCAATATAACTGATATTGAAGCAGCAGAATGAAAGTTTTGAAAAACATTTGTTCAGGTTCTAAAATTCCATTATAAAATAATTATTTATTTATTATTATTCCTTTAATTTATATGCTGCCCTTCTCCCGAAGGAGAAAATTAAATTAAATTAAAAAGCAATAACAAAAAAAATAATTTAAATTAGCATTAAAACAAATTTAAAAGCCAATAAAATTAAAAACCCGATCACGTCAACCAATCTGTTGGAACAGCCATGTCTTCAGGTTCCGACAGAAGGAGTGGAGGTCAGGAGCAGTCTGGAGGTCAGTGGGTAACCCATTCCAGAGGGTCGGTGCACCCACAGAGAACACAGAATAACCTTCCGTCAAACTTATTTCTTTCCAATACATTTTTATGACTCATTAATCTTTTAACTGAACTCACCAAAAATGTTATTACCTTTGTTCTAGTATAGAGAAATGTAAATATATGGACTCAAAAATGAAGCCTTTATGGATAGTATACAGTAACAAAGCGTTTGGTGCTGACTTGGTGGGAATCATTTTTAAAAATGGAGATGGTAAGTACATAGAAAACTTTTATTTTCTGCTGTTGGCATTTTAATCTTAAATTTACTAACATACTATTTTGAACCTGAAGCATTAGACTTTAAAAAAAAAAACAGGTGTAGTGGAACATTGCATTATTCCAGGCAGAATATATTGAAATTCAGTCTGAGAAATAATAATTTTTTTACAAATCCAAATATGTTTTATAGATGTTTGAAAAATTTCCATGTACTCGTAGTCCTCAACTTATGGTCCCAATGAAGCTCAAAATTTCAGTTGCTGAGTGAGACAGTTATTAAATGAATGTTGCCCATTTTACAATCTTTCTTGCCACATTTGTTAAGTGAATCACTGCAGTTGTTAAATTAGTAACACAGCTGTTAAATTAATCTGGCTTTCCCATTGACTTTGCTTGTCAGAAGGTTGCAAAAAATAATATCACATGACCCTTGGACACTGCAACCATCATAAATATATGTATGAATTTTATGAGCTGTGAAAATTCATATTTTAATCATGGGACGAAGAGGATGCTGCAACGGTCGTAAGAGTGAAAAACCGTCATAAATCATTTTTTTCAGGGCAGTTGTAACTTTGAATGGTCACTAAACAAACTGCTGTAAGTCAAAGACAATGTCAGGATTCCAAGAAATACACCTATAATAAACATAACTCCGAGGCAGTAGATTTCTCAAAGAACAATTTTATTGGATATATCATGTTGGCAAAGGCTGGTGAAAACCAACTCTGAAGGTTTTCACCTAATTAAAAGTTTTTCCCCTTCCCCAAACAGTCACATGGTCCAATCCAGGTGCCATCTGGATTGTAACTTTACTCCTCCTCCCCTCTCTGACCACCTGTGGGAATGTCTTTGATTCCCAGGGGAAGATATTTTGTTTCTCTATCTCTATTCCTCTCTCCCTATCCCTCAACTCTAGTGTGGCAACGCTGAAGCTTCAAAAATGGCCTCAGTCAGGTCAGCTTCAGAGTTGACAGACTACCTATATATTGCACATTTTTCAATTATTTTACATATCCTATCTATCGACTTTTGTTACAGATCTACGACAAGACATGTTAACTCTTCAGATGTTACGTTTAATGGATTTACTTTGGAAAGAAGCTGGGCTAGACCTTCGGTAAGTGAATTTTCTTCTTAATGTTATTTTTTAGATTGTTAGTATTACTAGTATCTTTAAATACTACTTACTTGAAAACATACAAAATGATTCAAATGATTATCGGCACAACTTCAGATAATTTCTAAAAGAAATACTTCTTTATATTTAGCAAGGAATAGAAGCATACATTACCATTTTCAAAGAACAAATCCTATACAAGTGTGCTAGTTTAATTTGATAAATAACAATATCAACAATATCAACAATACCAAAAATGTTGCATCCTGATTTAAAGCATGTAAAAATGCAAGTAGGAAACACCTTTGGTGGGAAGATAACAGCATTTGGTGCGCTGGCCATATGATCACAGAGACATCTTCAGACTGCGCTGGCTCTTTGGTTTTGAAACAGAGATAAGCACCGCCCCCTAGAGTCAGGAACAACTAGCATACTGTATATGTGCGAAGGGAACCTTTACCTTTATCTTAATAGGAAATCAATTGCTTTCCTATAGAAGATAATAAAAAGAAGCCATTAACCAAGATACTTTAGTTTTTAATATAATGTCAGATATAATAATATTTCATTCCCTACCATAATGATCTGTTGTCTTTTTTAGCACAGCATGCTTAATAGATATTCTTGGGCAATTTATTTATTAATTTTCCAGTCTGAGCAGATGTCCAAAGTCCCTGCTAACTCTGTGATTCTGTTATTTATTTTTAAATCCCAGAAATCTGGACGATCATGAGTGTAACTATCAATCACAGTCTCCCTCTACAACTTTTCAAATTCTTGCTTAAATCATCAATCTTCACTTTAAAATAAAGCAATTTTTCTATGAGCATCATACTAAGTCCTGTTGGAATACTAAAAATGGCAACAGAATAATTGATATTTTGTCGTGCCATTTTGGTGGTGGGAATAGGATGCGGACCATTGTACTTCAGTTTCCAAGTTGCTAGTCAAGTCACTAAATAAATAAATTAGCAAGGAAAAAGAATAAAATGCCTATTTATTGATGCCTTTACTAATGATTCAAAAACAGTACTGATTGCATTATTCATATATTCTTCAACATGACAAAACTGACTCATGTTCATGCCATTACCCATTGATTTATAAATGCTACTCTAAGGAGCTCCTGTGCTTTTCCTGCATCCTGTATTTCTGTCCTTGGGCTGGTTACTCTCTATCAGCCCAACCTAGCTTTCACTGGGTTGTTGTAAAGAAAATAGGAGGATGTATTAGGAATGAGCACCACCTTGAGTTTCATATATAAGAAAGGGAGAATTAACAATAGCAGTAACAACTTCATACAATTGTAATTGTTTCCTTTGTTAATGCTTAATGTATTTACTTAGTCCTTGTTTAAATGGTCAGTTGTGCAACATTTGAAAAGCTAATTTGCCTTTTCTCAATATAAATGATAAAAGATATAAAAGATATAAAAGAAACAGAAAATCATTTTTTATGATAGAAATTTTATTTCTAACACACCAGATGGTAATCTGGAGCTCTTTAAATATTTTAGTTTAACAAACAGAATGAACTTCAGGCATATGGTAATGTTTCATACAGATAAGAGCAATATTTATCAACAAGTAACCCAGCAGAGAGATAAGGTATTCATCAGTAAATGTTCTATAATTATGCCTCTGATAGCAGAATAAATTAAATACAAAAGATTCATTTAGGAACTATGTTATTCAGAGAAAATGTGTGTTTATGTTTTCAGTTCAGTTATGTAACTGTTCAGAAGTCAATTACTGATTTACCATCATTTTGGAAACATCTCCCCCCCCCCCCAATTTTACAAATAATTCTTACCAATCTCTTAGGAAGTATTGGATCAGAGTGGAGGAAAAAGGATTAAAATTAATTCCAGCAGAAGACTTTATGCATGTTTTTAAATACACGTTTTATATTAGTGCTAAAAGCTACAAAGGAAATTTAAGACAATATTGATGTATTGATCTGCAGAATGGATGAGAACTTAAAGATCTTACAGCTAAGTTCATGCTGCAAATTTCCTTAGGGTTTTCTTTAAAATCCTCAGATAAGAATTTTCACTTATGTTTTAAAATTCTTATTAATTGTACTTTGAATTCCGTTCCAATTTCCATAGAGTAGAGGTGGGCAGCACAGCATTCATGTTCATCAGAATGCTCACCAGACCTCAATCTTCTCTTCAAGAAGAATTTTAAATATATGTATTTATTTAAACATTCTTGAAATTGTTCAGAATTTCAAGAACTTGTGTTAGAAGATTACCTGATTTTGGAAATCTGATATGACAATTTCTGCTGAAATCTTATGAGATTTCTATAGGAGAGGAAAAAAGGTTGCCAACCCTTGCCATAGATAAGCAGAATATACTGTGATTAAAAATATGATTGTTTATATTGAAAAAAAGGATATGCCAAGAATCTTGTCTAGGAATCTATAAGAAGTACCGTATTTTTCAGAGTATAAGATGCACCTTTTCCTCCCTAAAAGGGGGTGAAAAGTTGGGTGTGTCTTATACACCGAATGTAGCACCACCCACCCACTGGCCCACACTCTTTGGTCTCTGCCTCCCATCAATTTACCTCCTTGCAACAAGCAGAAACAGTCCGTTTAGCTTCAGCATAGCCTAATTAGCACAAGTTGATTGTCCCAACTCTCAACTGTTTCAAGCTGCAGGGATTGCCATTCCCTATTGCTGCAAGGGCCTCTGTTGCTTGCAGCAAGGAGGTAAATTGGTGGGAGATTTTTTTTTTTCTTGTGCTAATCAAGCTCTGCTGAAAACGAAAATGAAAGTAAAGCAGGATGTTTGCTACAACGAGGCAAAATTGCTGGGAAGCAGAGGCAGATTTCTTTTTCTTGTTTTCCTCACCAAAAATGGTAGGTGCATCTTATAGTCTGGAGCGTCTTATATTCCAAAAAATACGATACTTCTTTCGCTATTCTGCTCAGATAAATACCAAACAACCTTTAAAAAAAAAGATATCTCTACCAATGACACAAATGACCCTGCACAGGCTTTATATGTACAGAATCTTTCAAGGAGAATGAGAATACCATGAAATGGTCCCTTATATCTGTAATCTTATACATGTTTGACAAATAAATAAATAAAAATAAATAAGATCCAAAACCTATATTCATTAAGATCAACATTGCTAAAGGGTATGTGACTGAGTTTCCCAAGCTGACTTTTAATGAGCCTAGGTGGACAATGGATTGAGAAGAAACAGAAAAATTAAAAATGTGGACCAAATATTTAATTAATAACTGCAGTTATACACAAAAACTATATTTTTCTGGAAACCTCATGCATTCTTTCTTTTTTAAAAATTGCATTTGGCCAACAATGCAGTTGTAGTACTTTGAAATAAATAAGGGAGATAGCACCATCTGTTGTTAGAGCACTAGAAATTCAGAACAATGCTTCTCTTTCCTTTTTTTTTTTTTAATTAAATACTGATTTTGGACAACATACTGATTTAAACTCTCTTTGTCAAAGATAAAATGAGATACAAATAACTTAAATAAAAATATTCTGACTTAATTATAAATTCATATTTTTTTCCAGATTGTTGCCTTATGGCTGTTTAGCAACTGGAGATTATTCTGGTTTAATTGAGGTGGTTTCAGCTTCTGAAACAATTGCAGACATTCAGCTCAACAGCAGTAATGTTGCAGCAGCTGCTGCATTCAACAAAGATGCTTTGTTAAATTGGCTTAAAGAATACAATACTGGGTATGTAGAAAACTCTTAATTGCTTTACTCCTGTATTTTAGCAACCTTTCAGTTTTCTGATAAATTAGTGACATTTGAGAAAGTCACAACTAAAGGAATTGTGCAAACTAGTTGGTCTTCAGTAGTGCCTCTGCCCAGAGACTTAAACAACAAAACTCTTGTAATTTTTCAATCACGGTTGCTACCTTTCGAAATACAAATACATTAAAACGTTGCATAGTACTCCATAAGCAAATATATCTCTATTTTCATGTAATATTCTCTACACCTGAAGAGTGTGTGTGTGAGACAGAGAGACAGATAGAAACAGAATAAATTGATTGTAATTTCTAGTGTAAAACAATTCTAGGAGTTGTTACCACGTACAAAACCAATTCACTATACTTCATAAAAATTACTAAATATTTAGTGATATTTAAATTAAAAAATAGGCTGGAAGGAAAAGTTCATACCATTACAAATTATATTCCAGAATTATTAGGCTTTACAACATTCCTGCCAAACATGAAAGAAAAATTCAACTTAATTATTGCATTATTGCAACTATTGTTTTAGTGAAAGAATTTGCTACAGCCATACTATTTTTAACATTCCACACTTATGATTTCCTAGAATATTAACATTTTTAAAATTTAAAGTCTTCCTTTTAATTGCATTCTTTTATATACAGGTAATCCTTGCTTAATGTCCATTTATTCAGTGACCATTCAAAGTTAAGCAGCATTAAATGAAGGGACTTACCACTGTTTCTCAAAGTTTTGGCTGTGAAAGCTTTGCTCAACAATCACATGAACAAAATTTGAGCCCACCTGCATTTTGGTTGTTTATCTACCCCCTGTCACCAACTGCTCCCACTGCTGGCTTTCTCTGCCATTGCACCATGCATCACTGCTGCCCTACCCAGAACCATCTTTTGGAACTGGAACCTTGTCTCATGTACTCAGTGACAGCTTTCAGGATAAAACGGCAGGATGCTGCACCAACACATGTATTTTTTTATGTGTGAACTTGATTGCAGCGCTCTACAGTGTTCTTGCAGAAAAGCAGATCTGTAGGCAATTCGGATGATATAGTTTTAGGGTGTATAAGCACACATGATTTCTTGCTTGTAGCTTACAGTGTCTTGTAGAGGCATTCAGTCATTGTTGTATCAAATAACAATAAAGAAAATAGACCGTAAATCACTTCACTAATAGTTGCATGATGTGAAGATGCAATTAATGGCTATAGTGTGTTGTGAATTAGTGGAAAGTAATTCCAAAAGCTGCTTCTGCATTTGCCATTCCATTTTGCAAGATGTTTTCTTAATAATGTGTTTGGAATTATTTTGGTAGAAAAACTAAATGAGCCTCAGCTCTGTAATTTAAGCAGCTCTAAAATATATGTAGTATAGAATTACAAATACCTGGTTAAAGTCTGTTTATAAATACCATTGCCTTTCTAATTTAGAGAAGATTTGGATCAAGCTATTGAAGCATTCACTTTGTCTTGTGCTGGCTACTGTGTAGCTACTTACGTCCTGGGCATTGGAGACAGACACAGTGACAATATCATGGTCAGGAAGAATGGTCAGGTAAGAGTCAAAATATTAATGGGAACATGTTTGTTTGGAATGTTCCAGTAGAGACATTCACTCCCAACTCAGAATGGTGATTGCTATGCCCCTCATTGCCATGTGGCTTTCTGGCATGCAATGTTCCTAATGGTGATTTTGTTGGGAAAAAGTTTTTTTCACAGCATCGTTCCCATAAAATATGTATCATTCCAAAAATATTTAAACACTTCTTACGTTACATTTTCTAACAAACATAACATTTCCACAGAATAAGAAAATAAAGCCATAACTTTAAAAATATTTTTAAATAGACTTTTGAGTATGTTCATGCTTTGTACATCTTTGATACATGATAATAGCTTCAACCTTGGATATTTAGAGTCATTATAGTGGTGTGAGTCCTGCCCTTTTCTTATCAAGCCGTTTTTTCTCATCTTGGCTTCCTTGCATTAATGGCATTCACAAGTACCCCAAGTTGTCTTCCTGATGAAGCAATTTTCTTGCTGTGAGTAAGCTGCTAGAACTTGATTTGATTTTTCCTACATCCTACTTGACAAACATTAAATATGTTATTTAACTCTAGAAGGATGGTAGTAATTCAAAATTCTTAGTGGGGTTATCTTTTTATCAGGCAGCTATAAAGTAGCAAGCAAACCTTTGCCAAACATATTTCTGAGAATACTTGCCTGAATCTAGATTCTTTCCTGGGTTAATACTTCTAAGCTCTGTATGGACATTAAGAATTGAAGATTAAATATTTCACTAGGCCAGAAGCTCACCTTGTTCCCAATTTTCTTTTTTTCTTTCGATCAACTGACTCAATAGCCGCTGCATTTCCTCTAGTCAGACCTTCCTCTCCCTGCAAAGGAGAAATAATTTAATCATTTAGATGGTTTAATTGAAAAGATGCAAATTATTACTTGAAAACTTGAAATTATTCATCATAATTGAAGACATGCAGTTGTTGTTCATTGCAGAAGAATTTAAAAATAAGATGATAGCGTTTTGTTATGAATGTTTTCCCAGAAATAATGACTTATTCTGTTTCCCAGCTGTTTCATATAGATTTTGGTCATATTCTTGGAAACTTCAAATCCAAATTTGGAATTAAAAGAGAACGAGTCCCTTTCATCCTTACATATGATTTTATTCATGTCATCCAGCAGGGAAAAACTGGAAACACTGAAAAATTTGGCCGGTAAGTACTAAACTAGTTAGAATTATTTAGTTCTGGTTTAGTCTTAAATCCATATGTGACAGAACCAGTTTGATGCTATACCAAACCTTAGAAAACCTAGCCCCAGCGGGTAAGAGATGGGAGATTAAGCAGGGTTAGACCTGGTTAGTATACAAGAAACTTCCACATTCTCGGATCGGATAGGAGTGGAAACTTGGGAAAGTAGATTTTACATAATGTCTATAGCTTCATGTATGAAAGTGTGCAACTAATATGATATAGATTATAGGAAATGTAGTCTTTTGATAGGCATTCTTCTGTACATCAGATTATTGGAATTCGAACTACTATACAATTTTAAGAGAATTCTTGGAGGGAGAGAGAGAGAGAGCCCTTTCCGTGATGTCCCGCTGTCTGGAGGCGGTACGGGCCTGGATGAGCAGAAACAGGCTTAAACTCAACCCTCCAAGACCGAGTGGCTGTGGCTGCCGGCATCGGGAGATCCGGAGCCCCCTCCTTTTAGGATGGGAGGGGAGCT
>JANHFM010002117.1:1147-13779 GCA_032468115.1 Grayia smithii
CCAGGCTCAAGGTTGACTCAGCCTTCCATCCTTTCGCGGTAGGTAAACTGAGGACCCAGATTGTTGGGGGCAATAAGCTGACTTTGGAAAAATGCCGCTGGGGGGAGGGCAAAAAATCCCAAATAAGCAGGCATATACAAGGAATGAGGGAATTTGCTAAGCACATTAATTTGTGCTTAATAAATTGTAAGCCACCATGAGTCTCCGGAGAAGGGCAGGATATAAGTTGAAATTAAAAAATAAAATAAAATTCAAGATGTGGCTTATGAGTATTTAAGGGATGGAATGATTTTACTTGTCTTGACCACTGAATGAACCCCAAGATTGTATTTTGTCTATATGTTGTAAATAATTGTTGTAAATAGCTTTGCTTTATATAGTAAAAGCCATAAACGCCTCCACTGTGTTGTTTTCGATATCAGGTACCGCTTTTGGAAAGGAAAATTTATCTCCAGGTCAAAAAGAACCCCATCCCACCATTTCATTGTTCCTCACATTGCCATTGCTTTGACCATATCAGAGTGTGGCCTCTGTTCCAAGTCAGGCCATGATGACCTGGGATAGACCCATTCTTTAAGAAGCTACCTTTAGATTCAGACATTTTGTCAATTATTTGCCGATCTCCCATTTTTTACAGAAGGGTGTGAAGAAAATATACTACAGTTGTTGTATAGGTGGCTTCCAGGTCCAATTCAAGCTACTTGTTGTTGTTGTTAGTTGCAAAGTCATGTCTGACCTATTGCAGCCCCATGGACAATGTTCCTCCAGGCCTTCCTGTCCTCTACAATCATCTGGAATCCATTTAAGATCGCGCCAAGTGCTTCAGTGACTCCATCCAGTCACCTTGTTCTCTCTTGTCCCCTTCTTTTTTCCTTCAATATTTCCCAGCATTAGGCTCTTCTCCAGTGAGTCCTTCTTTCTCATTAGGTGGGCATAGTATTTGAGTTTCATCTTCAGGATCTGGCCTTTTAAAGGGCAGTCATGGTTGATCTCCTCTAGGACTGACCGGTTTGATCGCCTGGCAGTCCAAGAGACTCACAGGAGTCTTCTCCAGCATCACACTACTAGTGATTGCCTTTAATTTCTATGGGTGCCAACAAAACACTTCTTAGCCAGACCCCACTATTTTTATTTTATTTTATTTTTTTAATTTCTATTTGTATCCCGCCCTTCTCCGGAGACTCAGGGCAGCTTACAGTTTTTCGAGCACAATTCAAGTGCTCAGCAAATTCCTTCATTCCTTGTATATGCCTGCTTCCAAGCAGCATTTTTACAAAGTCTGGGTCCTCAGTTTACCTACCCTGAAAGGATGGAAGGCTGAGTCAACCTTGGGCCTGGTGAGATTCGAACCAACACTAATTGCTGACATCTGGAACTAAGCTGAAGCATTTAGCCAGAGCATTAATTAGATGCGCCACCAAGCCCTATGCGCCACCTGATGTGTCATCCTCAACAATTATTCACTGCAAATCAAAGAATAGACTTTGGAGCATTTAGATTTTGCAAATTGTTCACAGCCATTTTTTCTGGTATACATCCAATCATGAACATGTATGGATTTCTACAATCAGACAGGTAATATTAACAGCCAAGAGTTTTTTATATGATTAAGTGAAGAGTTAATAACGTTTAAGTCTGACTATCAAAAGCTGAAAGTATGTTTGCCTATGCTGGATTTTGATAATTCATTTTTGTTCAGTTCTTTTATATGAAATGTTTGCTTTCAAATACAGTTTAATCAGCTATTCCACCTGCAGTGAGGATGTCAAGCCACATACCCTGAAGAAGTGATTGGAAATACTAATTATATATTATTATACTGTATGGAATGCTTTCTTTATTTCTATTATCTCTTCATGTTTAATGGAAATATAAGCTTGGCTACCCATGTACAATGAATTCCAGAAGGATCTCTTCAAATTAGGGTAATAAGTATCAAAATGGCACATGCAATGCAAGCAAATATTAAAAGAGGTATGTGCCCTCTTGAAGTTTCAGTGGTGCTTGAACAGGGATCTTGGGCTCTAATGAAAATGTTGATCTAACCTCTGGCTATAATGAAATTAAATTCTAGGTTGTGGGTTACCATGAAAAGAATCATTATGGAAAACTCATCCACTCCTGATAGTGCAACATTGTAAAATGTTACTCCATGGCAGCTGAGAAAACTAGGGCCTCTCTTAATGGAATTCTTTCTCGGCTCAGTTATGGTTGATGTTGAAACTAGTGTCAAAGACTTCTCCATTGTTGTTTGAACTTAGACTGAAGTCTGTTAACAGAGAGTTTTATAAGGTATATTTTGAGACTTACAGTTTCCTATTTTTTTAAAAAAAGATACAATAAACCAGGATTCCCCAAAGAAGTCCATTTTGACCCTCAAAGGGTCAATGGGATTATTCATTGCTGTTATCCATAGTATTATTAGTTAAACTAGTATTTATTAAATTATTTTCATATAATAAATATTTGGGGGGGGGAGTCAAGGAACAATCTGAAACTTTATGAAGGGGTGTATGAGCTAAAGAATTTTGGAACCACCTCTCTAAGCCTTCTCTGTGGGAGCGCTGACCCTGTGGAATGATCTACCAGTAGAACTCCGGACTGCCCTAGACCTCCGCTCCTTCTGCCGCGACCTGAAAACTTGGCTTTTTTCTCAATCAGGCTACGGTTGACCAATTTTTAAATTTTGTATAATTATATTTAAAATGGTTTTAACTTATTACTATTGCCCCTTTTTAATCATAAATTTTAATGTTAGTGTTTTGTTTGTATGTGTTTTTCTGTTTGGGTTGTATGTATTTTACGTCTGTATATGTTTTTTATATCTCTGTTTTTTTATTGTGAGAGGCCCCGAGTCCTTAGGGAGAAGGGTGGCATAAAAATTGAAATAAAATAAAATAAAATAAATAAAATAAACTATGCAATTTTAGAAGAAATACATTCACCAATAAAATAGTTACATATTCCATATCTGTACCATTGGTTGGATCTAGTTCAGGAGAAGAAGAAAAGTCGTTAAATACAATGCATAATGCATATCGCTAGTAAAGTGTATTGGTCTTTTTTACATTCTTTCTCTAATTGAGAAAGTTTAATAGTTTATGATATAATGTCATTCCTGAATGTTCTGTATGTGTTACCTTTTCTTTCTCAAATAAGGTTGATGTGTGTTATAAGCACACACACACTGTACTTGCTCGATATCTATGTCATAGTTTAATTTGTAGTGTTGCTTGACTTTTTTAGATTTCCAAGTGCAAACATTGTGCTTTCTTCTTTTGTTTGTTGGTATTTAAAAGAACATTGACATGTGCACATTTGCTCTATGCATGTATATTAGGAAGAAGCCTCAATGAAACATTCAGAGATACTTTTTAAAGTTATTTTGTTGGTCACATTTTTCAATGAATCCATTGTTGTTGCTTCTTTCATAGACTCGGTTCATAAAAAAAAAAATTAAGTAGGCAGAGCAGGTTGTAAACAGCATGGTAAAATTTTTGCTTCCAAAACCTTTTTATTGTAGCAGAATGAGTTTCTCTGGTGCACTTAGGATGATACAGTGGTCCCAAAATGAGTGTTGTTTTGTTTTGTTTTCTGTGAGTCTGAAAAGTCAGCATCATGCAAACCCCAAGAAACTGCTTAATTTTAATACCTGCCTTCCATGTATAAAGGCATAAAAGGACAGAAGCATTAATTTATGGAGAAGATGGTTGTGGGACATATTGTGTGAATACATTGTTGTATTCACAGTTGTTTTTGTGCACCATGGAGAAATGAAAACTCACAAGCTTATATGTCAGAGGAAAAAAATGGAGCAGGTAAGAAGCTGCATTTGAAATATGGAAATTAAATGTAGATATACAGTTCTATATAGAATTGCATGGAACTGTATATCCAGTTTTAATCTAAAGCCATGCATATAGTAAATATTACTGAAAATAGAAAAGAACAGTGCAGGAGTAAAACAGTTCTTGTTCTTTTTTTGCTATTTTCTCAGATTCTTAAGATAAAAATTAAAAACCATCTCCTTGGCCAGTTTTTCAGTAGATTTGGTGCATTTAGCATAGGCTACCACCTGCTTATTACAAACAAAAATACAACAAAAATAAATAGTTTCAAAATCTTTATTTTTAGACAAAAATGTTTAACTGGTTTTTTTTTCATAAAAATACAATCCACTTTAAATATTTCAATAGAATATTCTAAGTGGAATGGTTTTATCCCAATGTTAAAAGAAAAATTGGTCCTTGCTTATTTAATATTGTCCATGCCTCTGTAAACATAATGCCTTTATATAAATCTATACTCCAACCTTACTTGAAAGATCATGTGCAGTTTTGGTCCGCAGTTTTGGTCCGCAGTTTTCCTCAGAGGCCACATTATAGAAGGAGAAGAAAATGCATAAAAGGTAAATCAAAATGCTCCAGGGTTTTAGAATCTTAAGTCAGGTTCTAATACTTGGGTTTGAAAAAATGGCTTTAAAAAATAAAAATATTTAAGTTACACGTATGTGAAGAAAATAATTTTTAAAAATCCAAAATCATTCAGTGACTCTGATAGATGAGCTGAGCATAAATATTATTACTGGTGACTATATATTACATACATTATATTATATTATTATTTTTTCCCCTCATTTTCAGCATGTGGGATTCATATGGACCTCATGTTGCAGGCATTTCTGCTCTGGAACTTCAGTTGGTATTTTGTTCTCATCTCCTGGTATTCTTGACATTCTGCTTTGTCCAATCATGTGTTTATGTAGCCTTTTGAATTCATTTGGTTGTGTTTTGATTAAAACTGAATAAAATGATTATCCTAGCCTTAGGAATTAACCAATGGTGCCCCTTTATGACTGTCTAACAGTGAGTTTCTTTTTTTTCGTGCTTTCTCCGTGAAATAGTCTGTTCTATACTTCTTAAACTAATGTGGAAGTATGAAGTTATTTTCCTAAATGTTCTTAGCAATTTAAGTGGAGCAAAATAATAAAGGTGCACAGGGGATGCTTACTTGTTTCATGGCCAGATTCAGAATAGTCTCATGTAGATTACATCAGCCTTGAGATAATCCATTCTAATTCCATTCTTTTACTTCAAAAGAGTGAATCAGGAAAAGCAGACCCCTGCTATTTGCACTATACACAATAAAAAAAAAATTCGAGCAAATAACAAAAGTTTATGTAAATGAGGAAGACAGGCTAAGAAAAAAAATGAATACAGCTATGAAATAATTTTTAAATTACAGATTGGATGATTTTAAAAAATGTACATTGTGAATGGAAGAGGAGAACTGAAGGGGTGGGAAGAGAGAGGAATAGGAAAATGAGAACACACTGAATACGGGCAAAGCAAAAATGGGGAAACAGAGGCATCAAAATGACAGCATTGTTTACTGTCACAATACAAAATCCACCCATTTTGTGTGTGGTGTCATGTATATAAGAGGTAAAGCTTGCATCGTCATGGCTGCTTTCAACATTTGTCTCAATTGCCATTCTTCTGGGGGTAACCCTGTGGGAAAAGTGAAAGCAGCAGTGAGTAGGATTTAAAAAGTAAACAATTAATCATAATGTATTTACCATCATAAAGTATCGTTACACACTGAAAACAAGAATCTGGCCAGCAGTGAGGCATAATTGTTAAACAAAAGCAGTTATAAAAAGCTAGGGCTGGATAACATGTGGTCTGATGGCAAATATCAATCTGATTTGAGGAAAGGCTTCAATTCTATATTCTACATCAGAATTCTGATTAATTGAAGTTAATTAGAAGTTGAAGTCCACAAGTTGAAGTCCACAAGTCTTAAAGCTGCCAAGTTTGAAGACCTCTGTCCTATATAAACACCAATAGATCTCTAATATTTTCTTCATTTGCCGTAGGTGCCTATGGTGCTCTATTGTCTGCACAATCACTTCAAGGGGAGTTGGGAACTGGACCATAATGGCTTGGAGGTTTTTTATCCCATCTGAAGTGAATTAAGAATTACCATTAAATTCCTCACCCATACTAAATTTGGGCTTAACTCCAAGTCAGAACAGAGCCCTTCAAAGTGCATGTTTAGATGCCTTTTTTATTATTTCAATAGAGATTTTAAATTTTAGTCTGTAGAAACTAAGAACTGTTAATTAAAACATTTGAGAGTGACATGGCCATGAAAAATGCATAATCACATTCTAGAAGTAATACATATAAGGTATAACAATTTCACTAGGGATACATACAAAATCTAGCACACATATGGTGATAACAAAGGTTTTTTAAAGTACTGCTTCAAATTTCAACAATAAGATAGTATTATAGACAGTACAAAATATGTAATTATTGAGCCCTTTTATTTATATTTATATTTCCTATTTCTAAACTGCCCATCTCCCTCAGAGATAATGTTTGTATTGATAAAATGGTGAATGTGTTGCTAAAGTACCACCATCCACACATAAGCATATTCAGGGAAACCCAAGATTTGCAGATTTACACAAAAGTGCCATTGTCACAAATGACACTCAATCAGCTGCTAGTCAAATCTATTTGGTCCATTTCCTCTAGAAAATGTCTGATATTCTATGAGCTCAATAGTATGATTGAATTACTAGTTTCTTACTCATATAGAAAGCAGTAACCTTGATTTGGGTACTGCAGCCCATATTTCTGCTGTCAGATACCATGAGTTTTGTAATGAAAAACCTTATTATTCAATCAACTCTTTCCCTTCAGCTGTTCTTGGGAAACTAGTTAGACAAAATGAAGCATTTGACTTAGTTTACATACTCTCATGTTATGGTTGATCAGGCAGAGTAATTTAACACTGAGCATGACTAAAGGCTGATATGCAAGACCAGGTTACCTCATCAGAAGTACCGTTTCTTGAGGGCATACACAATGTCACCTTTTGGCTGCTGTCATCCTATCAAGGCGGCAAGTGTTGCCTGTTGTTTCCTACTCAACTTCAAAAGTAGTGTTTTATGACAGTGCTAGCACAAATTTTGCCCAAGCAATCCAGTTCACTTGCTGTACTTTGTCCGATTGTAAGCAAACATCCTGATTCTAATTTGCTACTGTGCATTGTGGCATAGTCCCCTGTTCTCTTTCAATGACAGGTTGAAAGGGCTGCTCTCCATGCCCTTTTTCTTCCTGGGTTGCTGGATTATCTGCTATCTTCTGAAGGAGCTTCGACTACCTAACCTTTGTTGCTCTCTTAATTTTACTGCTCCTTTTTCAAGTTCACTGATGGAATACTAGAATACACTGGAGTATCCTGAAGTTGTTTGGAACCATCAACAAAAGCATATTAGTCTTCAGAAGTAGGCAATCTTTTCTGTTGTCATCATGTGACAGAAAAATATTCAAAATTAAACATGCTCCAAATTTGAAGATAATCAAATATCAGGAGATTGCAGCCATTTTGTCTCCTAGAACTTCACAAATTGCAAGGTTGAAATATTTTGAAATGTGACAACTTTTTGATCATAGTTTAAAACAGTACAGAAAACAATGGCTCTTTCTCATTGCTGGTTGATATAGCTTCCATTGAAGGTTAAGGATGTACTTACATCTCTCCTGTTGTGAAAGAAAGTAATTGATTGGTAATCAATCATAAAAAACACACAAATCATTAGCTATACTAGTAGCTGTTTGTAAAAGTGTTCTGTTGCTCACATCTCCCAAACGTCAGCAGGTTAGCAGTGTTAATGGCAAAATAATTGTTCAGAAAAGTTCATGGATATAATACTAACTGTTCTTTTATGTCTTCATTATGCATTAGCAAGTTAACACTTTTATGTTTCTCAGCTTTTCAGTTTAGTTTATCATCCTGCTTTTCTCTGAAAATCTCCATTTATGTCAGTGTTTCTCAACCTTGACAACTTTAAGACCGGTGGAGTTCTGGGGAACTCTGGGAGTTGAAGTCCACCCCTCTTAAAGTTCCCAAGGTTGAAAAACACTGGCCTAAATACAAATCAGGCTCAACATTAGTCCAGACAAAGTCATCCAGAATGGGGTGGGTTCTACTTACCTTTACTACCAGTTCTGATGATGCACCACTTTGCATGTGCATCGGAGCTCACAGAGCACGCCGAATGGGCACTCCACGCATGCGCAGTAGAGTTTTTTGGGGGAAACCCCTCCAAAAAAGCATTCTGCACATGCACGGAGCGCACAGAGGCCTGAGAACGATAAGTACGGGCGCGCGGGTGGGCCCAGCTCCCAGTCATGGAGAACCGGTTCAATGACATCACAGCGTCACCGCTACCAGATCGTGCGAACCAGCCTGAACCGGGAGCAACCCACCACTGATCCAGAAGCAGTGTTATCAGCTGTTGAAATAATGTAAATCAATCCAGGGTCAAAAGAGGCAGATTCAAATTCTAGACTGGATTATTGAGTCTAGAATAATCAGTAACTCAGATTTAATAAATGAAATTCAGCCCTTATTTGTCAATGTACTGATATCTTAGGAGAGCAGTAAGATAAAAGTGGCATGTACAAATAATTTATACAGAGATTTGAAGGAACGTACACTCTGCCCTATACAAAAATATGTACATGACTTTCTATAGGCTTTGGAAACAGTTCAGGGTATGCTGAATACTGGAGATAGTAACTAATTACAAGTATTCTCTACAGTCATGTTACAAGTTTTGTTAATTTGAGATTATAACTAATTACCTGGTCCTATGGTTTATACAACTGAAAAAACAGTGCTAAAAAGTTTGTACTGTTAGATGTTGCTCTGGATGGTCATAGTAAGATTCCTTAAAGGGAAAGCTAATTATTGCTCCAGCAAAAAATTGTCTACTTTAATTGCTGAGTGCTTGCCATAATGATTTTAATAAACAGATAATAGGCACAATGGCTGCTACTCACACATTAGATGTATACCTGAGGATTTTGTTGCCCTATTTTTGTAAGATTAACATCAATGAGGATGACCTGTTCTGTTTAAGAGCACAGGACAGTTAGGCCAATAAATATTAGTGAATTTAATTAAGTTTTCAATAAGACAAGTGTAAAATAGATAAAAGTACATTGCTTTTTGCCTGAAGGCAAATATTCTAGTATAAATTTAGAGCAGGCAAAAATTATGTGGAAAATAAACATGGCATTAACTTAATGTAACATGTTTGAATTGAACATTTCAATCAAATTTAAAGTTTAAAATTTCAGTTTCAGGTGATTTACCATTAGTATTGGCATAACATTTTGAGCCCTAATCCCTAAAATGTTTCAACATTTATGCAGAATAATTGGCATGTTATATTCTTTTAGCTTTATACTAAGATGAGTTGCATATTTGTGTCTTCGATACATACATTTAAAAAAAGCATCAAGGAATGATTATGGGAACCAGGTTTCATCAAACTGCTAGGTATAATTGTTTCAACACTATATAGTTAGTCTGTAAGCTTAATTGAATATTAATTACATAAAACTTTGGGTAATAGTACAGAATCACTGAATTAAAATGATTTTTAAAAATGCTTACTTCTCAAGTTATTTGCACGATCAGTCTAAGACATTTTACTGAAACCAAAGATAAAATGGTTCCATAAACAGAAGTTAACTAGGCTAAGCTGAATATTATTTTTAAACCATTTAGTTATCAGAGAGGACTAGAATTAAGCAATGATTTTGCCTGTATTTCCTATGGTCCATAAAATAATAATTCTGTTTTTTCCTCAAGCCACATATCAAGGTCATATTAAAATAAACCCATAATCTTACAGAACAAGGCCAGTCCATAAAAGTGTTTGATCACTATAAGCTGAATTGTTCTATTTGCTCATTACATTATTGTTGTCATTTTGATTATAGAGATATTAGCCATTCACATAGTAGGGTGAGATGCAAAAAGAGATTGAAAACTTTCTAGTATCTGGGAAAAATAAAACACTGTAAAATACTATAAAATACTATTTTAAGCATAATTGGCTTAAAATACAAGAGTAACTGGAAGTCAAAGATTAGGTTAGCCCTTGGCCTTTCTGCTACAGGTAAACCTGCTACAGATTTTTACAGAATATAAAATTGTATCATGGAAAGAACACTTAATACATACTCTGGTGTATACATTCAAACACTATCAGAATAATAACATTACAGACTGCCTTAAAGTATACAGTTTTCCCCAGATGCACACAAAATCAATGAAGCATAATCATTTAATAAACAATAGGTGCTGCATTAAATGATACGAGATCAAAATAAAATGCATCATTTCCCAACACATTTTCCAGTATGAGTTGGAGCAGCATCTCCAGTATTCTTAATTGGCATGTTACCTGGCAATCCTGAGAGCTTCCTTTCCAATGAATCTGGAAAACATTAGGTTGGGAAAAGTGACAGGATAACCCAAAACACAATCTAATTTACTGTTCACTGCAACATTTTATTTTACTAGCACCAAATCACTCAGCCAACCCAAATTAGATATGTATGCATTGGAATTGTTATTATTACCTTTCCTGTTCAATATTCCCTTGAGCTGAAGAGCTGGTTAGGTTCATTGCCTTGTATTTTACATTTCTACTGATGAGCTACTGTCACCATGGTAAGCAAGTTTTGTTTTGTTTTGTTTTTAATGCAATGGATGTACCTTAACAGTGGAATAAGTGAGTCCACTTTGCTGCTGCTTTCCTTTAAAGGTAAATTAAAAGAAAGGATTACCAAGCTGGAAAATGGCAGCTATAATATCCTTTTTTTAAAAAGTGGCATTAGTTGGTTGTTCATTAACGGCCTGAACAAAAATATATCTCCAAATATTCCTTATTTATGGATTTTTATATGACATTTTGAATTTAGTCTATTATTTGGCACATTTTCAGTAATGAAATCCAAGTAATAAATGCATTTCATTGGCTGAACCAAAGAAATAAATATAGTGTTTATTTATACTGGAATATTATTTATTCTGAATTTGGTTTTATACTAGAAAAAAAGATTGCTTCTTTTCATAAAAAATAACATTTTCCCAATATAAACAATTTGTTGCAGAGATAGCCGCCCGGAGTCCTTTGGGAGTTGGGCGGCATATAAGATAAATAAATAAACAAACAAACAAATAAATAAATAAATAAATAAATAAATAAATAAATATATATGTCAGGGCACTTGAATTTCACTAACCTAAAGGACCTAGAGACACCATTGTGGCTAATT
The DNA here is from genome assembly GCA_032468115.1 of Grayia smithii. Taxonomy (NCBI): domain Eukaryota; kingdom Metazoa; phylum Chordata; class Lepidosauria; order Squamata; family Grayiidae; genus Grayia; species Grayia smithii. Next base: position 12,301 of record JANHFM010002117.1, read on the forward strand.
CTTCAGTCAATTTAGAAAATTGTCATGTTAAATTCTTTGTATTGGGTGCTTTGCTAGATAAATATTTTACTGTTGCAAATCTTTCCCTTCTGTAGTTCCTTTTAGCTTACTGAAGACAGAGACCACACCTGCAGAATGCAAAGATGGAAGTACACCATGGAGCTTTGCTTCAATCAATCATCAGATCTTGCTCAATCTTCACTCTTTCAAGCAACCCAGTTCTGGAGCTTTGAATAAAACCCCAAATTAGAGACAATTTCACACTACATAAAATTTAGGCTCATACCTGTTAACTCAAAATAACTATGTATAAGTTCTGTATTATGATTTATAACCACATTTTAATTTATAGATACTTATTATTATTAAAATAAATTACTTGGGGAAAAAAGAGTTAGTTATAGATTGTTGGGAATGTGTTAAGAGAATAAATGGTTTTTTTTCTCCTGTCCAATCATTCTATTTGGAGCTGTTGGTGTTTTCATTTTGGGGAAACACTATAACCTAAATTGTCTGAACACAACAAATTTTGTTTTATTCCATACCATGTTTAAACGTCTGCCTCATGCAACATAAAAAAGTCATGCATCAGACAGTGATATCCATGGAAGGATGATATATTTCAACTCTGTGCCAGTGGGAAGAAGCATTTTATTTAAGAAAAACAAATATGGTAGAAAGATTAAGCTTCTAGTCCTCATGCACAATAGTCTTGATCCAGATGACACTATCATGTAAATTAAGTCTCATGATATAGATTATGTTTCATGGGTTTTATTTGTAAATAAAAAGCAAAATAAATGCTGCAGTGAACAGTCATTAATTGAGTAAATTATATTATGTTTTGTGTTATCCTGCCTCCATTTCCAGCTTAGTGTTTTCCAGATACATGGATGGAAATGTCACACCAGATAAGATGAGCAGTATAAAAATTTGATTAATAAATAAGTAAATTTTAGATGTTGTTTAATCCTTAGCCTCAACTTCTAGGTTCCATGGATCAATACTTTTTAAGTAATCACTCTTGTACAATTAACTTCATTGGGTTGTTTATTAAATTTGCATGCCATCCATCTCACTATCAAGCAAATCTGGTCAGCACCCAATACCATAAACAACAGAATCAAAACACTGTGCCTCTTTGAGAACACAAATATAAACACAGTGGCTTTTTAGGTTTTAAAAGAAATATTAACACTATTTTGAAATGGTATCTGTTATGATGTTAAGAATATATTCTGCTGATGATTATGATGAAAGATCACTTTTATGTATTGTACAGTTTCATAAAGAGCCCCGGTGGCGCAATTAGCTAAAGCACCGCTAAGTGGAAACACTTAGTTCCGGCTGCCTGCAATTAGTGCCGGTTCGAATCTCACCAGGCTCAAGGTTTCACTCAGCTTTCCATCCTTTCGAGGTAGGTAAACTGAGGACCCAGATTGTTGGGGACAATAAGCTGACTTTGTAAAAATGCCGCTT
>JANHFM010002117.1:30446-46580 GCA_032468115.1 Grayia smithii
GCTTACAGACTTTAATTTATAAATTTATAAGTTCCAAATATTTGTTTTTAAGTTTTACTTATCACTAATCATAGTTTTAATTTTAAGAAAAATTTTTGCGATACCAGCTATACCATTTTTCCCAAGCTTCATAAAATTGTGAATCTTGTTTATCTTTTAGTATATAAGTCAATCTATCGGCTTCAGCACACGCTAAAATTTTGGTTAATACTAAGTGTTGTGGTGGTACTTCTTCATTCTTCCAAAACTGCACAATTGCCAATCTCGCTGCAGTTGTAATATGTACAAATAAATACCAATCTTTACTGGAGATTTTATTGTTTTTTATCTCTAGGAGATATAGTTCAGGTTTGAGTGGGAAAATCACCCCTGTTATCTGAGCTAAACAGTTTTTAATTTTTATCCAGAATTTTTGAATTTTTGGGCAGGTCCACCATTGATTAAAGACATTTTTAAGAGAATAAAAGAGAATAAAAACAATGCACATTTTGAAAGAAAAAAATAAAGTAAAGTATTAAGTAATAAAAAAGATGTAAAGCAAAAGAAGAAAAGCAAAAAAACTCTTTCTTACAGCAGTAATAGCTACATTTATATTTTACCCTCTCTAAGGTTTACAACATATTATTCATTTTTCTTCTTCTTTCACTTTCTAATAATCCAATGAAAAATTTGGATTTTTTTTAGCTAAAGGCCAAAAGGGATCACTCATAAATGTACTTCTTGTTCTTTAATCAGACAATTTTGCAATCTTTGGTAATTCTGTCATCTTCGTCAACCGATTCTCCACTGTAGGCACTTCAGAAGCTTTCCATTTTTGTTCATATAATAATTTTGCAGCAGTTACCATATAGTATAAAACAATCTTCTATATCTCTTTTCTAATTGTCTATCCAGTAGTCCCATCAAGATAACTTCTGGTTTCAGCCAAAATACTTCTCTATTAATCATTTACAGAACTTGTTGTCGAGTGATCGGCCCGACAATCTCCGCAAATGCGCGATGGGGTGTGGTGACGGAAATAGGGGTGATGGGGAGCACTGGGCACGAGGCTTCATACACTGATGGTCAACACACGATATGCTGCTACGGGTTGTCTCTGGAGGCACCAAGGGACGTCTATGTCATTTGCTCAGCGCTCGCAGAATGGAGGGGGCGGCGAGCACACACACAGCAGCTGTGGGGAGTGCGTGTGGGAGGGGCGGGTGTGATTCAGGCATCAGCTGTGAAGCGCATGCTGGGGTGTGAAGGGCGCAGTCCGCGGCGCGGGTTATTTAAACACCAACTAGAGCGCCACTCTCTTGACGCTGACTTGTTTCTTGGGAGGGAAATTCTCTTGGATAAGCTAGAGCGGGGTCCCCAATACCTGGTCCATGGACCAGTACCAGTCTGCAGCCTGTTGGGAATCAGGCCATGCAAGCTGTGGGGTGAGTATGTGAAGCTTCATTTGCGCATGCGTGGGATCTAGATTGTGCACACGAAACCATTTCCCGGACACTATTGCTGCCACCACCAGTCCATGGAGCCAGAAGGTTGGAGTTAGAGACCCAAAAAAAGAGAAAAAGCAGGAATATATCAGAAATCTGGGCTTGTGCTGTGTTTCTTTTCAAGATTTGCATCTCATTTCCAGAGTGGTGCAGTGGCCTAGATGTGGAGCTCTTGCCTTACAATCAGGAGGCTGTGAGATTGATCCTAGGTAGCGGCAGATGTTTCTTTCTCTGGGCACAATGAGTATTTATCTGCTGCGAACTCTGCATTGGTGACAGGAAGGGCATCCGGCCATAAACACTCAGCTCCATTGAGTTCCCCCTACTTCACCCCCATGTAAGGGATTACGGGGTCATTAAAAGACAAAAAGAAATTGCATATCATTTCCAGCCAGTTTCTGCTTCTAGTCAATTGTAGTGATCCCTTTGAAGCAAGTCATGCTTTCAAACCAGGTACAACTTCACATTACACTGGCTATCTTGGATCACAAGTAGAAAGAACTAGTATTATTCTTAGGTCGGGATCTTTCTCTTAGTGGATAAAGAGAATGGCTCCCAGAACAGGAGGATGCTTTACCATATATGAAAGTAATGTAAGGATGACCATCTGATAGACCTGCCCTAAGTAAAGTCTAAAATTTCCAAAATGGAAGAGATCACAAATATTTTTAAATCACTTTTCAATGCCCACATGTCTAATAAAGCATTTAGCTAACTTATACAACATGTGCTATTGTTTTCCTATTATCTCTTATCTATTTGACCCCTTTAGATTTCTATATGTCAGAATTTAGCTTCTAAATCTTCAGGGCAAGGGTGTTTTTTTTTAAACTTTATTTACTCAGTAAGTTGCATACACATTCATAATTTTCCATAATGCTTCCATTTTTTGAGAATGAAGGCTATCTCTGTTCTCCCTTAAAATGAAAGCCAGTGACCATCTACAGAAGATTGCAACGATGCCAAATAATAACATGCGTGCAATCATGAAAACATTGTCCTTACATCTTTGTTATGTGATTATGTCATGAAGTATGTTTGATAATATACTTCAATATATTTATTTATTTTATTTATTTATTTAATTTAATTTCTATGCCACCCTTCTCCCAAAGGACTCGGGGCGGCTTACAATAAAACATAAATAAACAAGAAAAGTATAAAAAAACATTTACAGACTTGAACAAACAACAACAAAGACATTACAATTAAAAAGGGGTGAATGAGAATTCCCTAATTTAAAATTAAAAACTTTTAAAATTAAGTTAAAAATGGTCAACCATAGCTAGCTTGGTGGAAAAGCCAGGTCTTCAGGTCACGGCGGAAGGAGTGAAGTTCGGTTCGAAGTTCCGTGGGTAGATTGTTCCACAGGGTCGGTGCTCCCACAGAGAAAACCCTCCTCCTGGGTGCCACCAGCTGACATTGTCTGGCTGAGGTCACCCTGAGGAGGACAACCCTGTGAGAGCGCACCGGGCGTTGGGAGGATGCTTGTGGCAGGAGGTGCAATATACCCGGCAGGAGGTGCAATATACCCGTGACTTTCATGAGTACACTATGAAACAAAGTTTATAGCTTTCTGTTCAGTGGTTAAATTTGTTGCTTATTTGTGAAGGATAAAGTCACAGAAAAGGCCTTTTTGAAATAATCAAAATACAGTTATTTCCCAAACAATATCAAAACATTCCCAACCTTTTCTTTTTATTTATTTATTAAATATTTTTAACCCCAACTTTATTGTTTTTTAATAAGTAACTCAAGGTGGTCATCCTACCTAATACTCCTTCTTACTCTTATTTACCTACAACAACTCTGTGAAGGTGAGTTGATTGTGAGAGAGTGGCTGGCCCAAAGTTAGTTACATAACATTGGTGTTCTTACTCCTTTGAACATCACTTCCAAAAGTCCTGTTGCTAATGTATGATTCATATAATCTAAATATAACTTTTTGCAGTGTATTATTTGGAGAGAGACGGGGGGGGGAGTCTTGGATCTACAGTGTATATAAAAAATTAACTGCTGTGATCAAATAGATCCCACAAGTGACTGTTTTTCAGGTCAGGTTTGCCATATAAATCTACTTTCCTCCAAGCAGTTACCAATTTACCTTGTTATTCTAGTTATAATCTCAAGAGATTTAAAATAAAAATCTCTATAACTCCATGGTACCTTGGAAGTGAAAATAAGAGATGCACTAGCTCCTTCTTTCCGTCAATCAGGACTATTATCCTAACAGAAAATATTTGAGGATTTTAAAGTGGATCTGTCATTTTATCATTCTTGCTGAGTTCATTTAATAAAAAACTCAAAATGATTTCCCCTCGCACAGACATCCACTGCCATACTTAGTCTTATTAGACTACTCCAAATCAACTGTCTTCCCCTCTTGTTAAACGTGGACAATCCCATGTACTGTCTCATCTTGGGTTGTCAATTAATGTATTAGCTATTGCCACTCAATTTCCATTTATTTGCAAGCAGTAATAAGTACTTGTCTCCCTTAAGGAGTGAATAGTATTTTTAACCACCTCAAAGCAAACATGCCAATAAAAATTCATAAGGGGATGGAGTTTTGGGAGAGAGTAAGGAGGAAGACCTTACGAAAGAGAAAATAGGGTATCCTTGATCAAGAAAGGGCAAAGAAAGGAGTCAATCTTTGCATTAGAATATTACTATATTAGAACTGATTATGTAGAACAACAGAAAAAAATCATAATATTTGCAACACTTCATCTTAATATATTTGCCTACAAATACTATCTCAAAAGGTGTATTGTGTTTCCAGGTGCTCATTCAGGTAGTCCTCATTTAGCAACCACAATTGGGACTGTCAATTCAGTCTTTAAGGAAAGTGATTGCTAAATAAAACTATGACTGTACTTAACTATCTTACCTCAGGTTTCCTTTGCTTTATAGGCCTGCAAAAGTTATAAATGCGAGGATTGGTTGTAAAGTTATTATTTTATCACTGCTGTAACTGTCAATGAACAAGACACTCACTAAAGAAGGACTATCTGTACATGATCTAAGGCAGATTCAGGAATGTTGTTATAATAGCTCACTGACATTATTTAGTTCAGTGGTCTCCAACCTTTCTCGCTCCATGGACTGGCAGTGATGGCAGGAAGCAGTGGGGGGAGGGGATGGTTTTTCATTCATAAATGGTGCTTCACACACTCCCCTACCATTTGCGTGGCCCGTTTTCCAATGGTCTGTAGCCCAGTATTGGTTTGCAGACTGGGGGTTGGAGACCAGTGATTTGGTTTATAGTGTGTAGTGGTGCTGATGGAATTTCATATACAGGAGGAAAAGTTCAATTATATCTCACTGAATATCATTGTCAAGGTTCCGACTAATGAATCCAAGCAAATCAGAACTCCAAGACTTAGATCTCACTCCAAGAACTTCTTTATTGGGCACATCATATTGGCACAATTAAGTGTAAAACCAACTCTGAATATTTCCCACGGTTTCAGTACAGTTAAAATAGTAAATGATCCCCTCCCCAAGTGTCACTGGTCACATTTTCCAATTATCGTAGTTTTCAGAGTATAAGATACACCGGAGTATAAGACGCAGCTTAGTTTTTGGGAAGAAAAATAGGAAAAATCTACCAGGTATTCATCTGGCTAGTGTCCTTAGTCTGGTTAGCTTCAGCACATTAGTTCACTGGTTTTGAGTGCACACATGTGTTTTTTATCCCCAAGTACAGCTTCTAAACCGTAGCTGAGAGGGAGCAGCAATGAGAAGCAGGAAGACAAAGCACAAAGATCACTTCACTAGCTAGCGCTTTGTTAGGGTTGGAAAAAAAGCTTCTAAAGCACAGCTGAGCATCGGAGGGCAAAGCGCGGAAGATCGCTTCACTCGCTAGCACCTCGTTAGGGCTGAAAAAAACTTCGAAAAATCTACATTTGGATTATAAGACACATCCAAATTTTCAGCCTCTTTTGGGGGGGGGAGTGCATCTTATATGCTGAAAAATACAGTAGGTTAATTGGTGAGCATTCCTCTCTGTCTTCACCCGACACCTGTGGAGTTGACCTTGGTTCCTACGAGATAGATCGGTGTTGTGTCTGGCAGTGCATTCCGGCCTTCTTTGCCCCACTCATCCATACTGTGTGGCAACTGAGAACCAACAAAATGGCTTCTACCAGGTTTGGTTTGATGTTGACAGTCTTATCTTGTATTTATTTTTCTGGGTTCTTAGGTCATCTTTGGAAACTATTTTCTAAGTGTCCAGACAATCAAGTTGGTCAGATACCATTCTACTTTTCAGTTTATGGCCCAGTGTCTTCCACTTGCTGGATTGTTCAGGGTCCACAATGTTAGGTGTTGATGCGTTCCATAGGTTGTAATGATCATAGCCTGGAAAACACCATTTAGGCCACTGAGCACAGCCCTTGCTTGGATATTATAGACGCCACTTGAAAATATTTATCCGTTCAGTTGGAAATTGGCTTTTTCTGAAACTTTTTTTCCATTTCATTATTTCAGCTATTCAAAGACAACAATTTTCTCCCAGGCATTTTCAGATTTTTAACAGTGAATTTGCATAATTCTTAGCTAACAGTGTATATCAGATGGCTTTTAAATATTCTCTATTTAAAAAAGTTCTGTGCTAATTATTGTCTTATCATGCGGACTTCTTTATTCTTCTAACTTATTATCTATCCAAAACATTTGGCAATAGAAGTTTTAAAATATCATACAAAAATACTTACATGCATATTTAAACCAAAGATAAGCCAACTGAAACAACAAAATGGTTCAAAGAAAATTTAAGTGTATAACCCTTATGGAATATCTGTGCAATGGAAGATGCATTAACAAAGAAGCCCAGTCCATTACAAAAAGCCTACAAGCCCTTATACAGTTCTATAACTATGTAACCATGGCTATCATTATGGATATCCATTAAGTGCAAAAATTGATCACATTAAAAGCATTATCCTTATCATCTGAGTGGAAACTTGTTTGTTATTCATCACTGACAACCCAGAAAAATATCCTAAAATGCTTAATGTAAGAAGTAGAGAAATAGGTAGACAAAAATCATATTGTTGTGTATTATCTATTCCTATATATCTGAAACTCACATATTTATCTTATTCTGGGTATGTTGGTATAAGAGTTACTTTATATTCTTGAATTGCAATATGCATGTTTTAGATCTTTAAAGGTGGATAGGAAAATTAAATTAATATTAGAAGAAACAGTAAATGGTCAGAATCATTAAATTGGTTTTTATACCACTTTGCTTATTAAATTATGCCACAGGTATAGGTTAATATGCATTGAAAATAACAAAATGGCTTAATATAATAGAAGATGTGAAATTAATTTATCTGCAGAATTACAGTACAATAACAATTTATCTGGAGAATTGCAGTCCTATGAGTCTTTTTCCTCTATTTCATACATTACTGAGATTTACAAATTTGGTGAATTGGATGGAAGTAATGTGATCATTGCACAATGAGGCTCCAAGATTATGAAATTTATAAACTGATTTTATGAACTGGTTATCTTTAACGTTCTATTTTACAAGGTTGTACAGATAATTTCACAATTCCTTTGTGTCTCTGGATTTCAGGCTGTATACATGAGTGTGAAAAAGATTCCTAGCTTTTTACTGAGATATTGGGATTGTATAGGTACAGTAGAAAGTATGGAAGGAGAGAAGCTTAGCCTGTTATGGGGCATCTGAAAGGAAATATGAAGTTATGGGCAGGGTTTTTGTTTTACTGGTTCACTGTTTTTCTATTTTATTTGTTTTATTATTATTATGAGCCGCTCAGAGTGGCTTAAGATAGATGGCCACATACATTTTTTAAACAAATTAGTAATAAACACTTAGAATTCTCCAGCAAGCATAGCCATTTTTGAGAATTCTGAAACTAAAGTCAACATATCTAAAAGTTGCCAAATATAAATAACATTTATTGGTCGATAGTGTACATTCTAGTCTTGGTGGATTGTAGTATTAGCACATATCACCCCAACAATCTAATCTGTTCAAAAAAAAAGAGAGAAATCAGTTACTCCTTGTAGATCAATTCCCAATGTTAACACTAGAGGGAAATTGGACTTAATAGACTGGCCAATATCTCAATAAACACTTGTGATCTACAAAGCTCTCAATTTGATGAATTTGATCGTATGTTTAGTACAAACATGTCTGAAGAAACTGAGAGGGATAAACCTGTGTCTCTTCATTTTTCCGTATGTTTTGAAACATCACAAAGCTAATAAGGTCTGTCATTCTCACCTTCTTGCTGTACACACCTGTCATACTAAAGCACATTAGAGAATTGATAAATAAGTCAGATTCCATTCACATTAGATGCAGAAGCTATGTAATGTTTTGAATGCCAGGGTCTATTTAAACTGATTATGCTAGAATGTAGGCAAATCATGCCTCTGCTGGTAAGCTATCTCTCACCTTAGGTAATAATTTGTTTCTCAGTTAGTATGTGTATGTCTGTGTCTGTGTGCATTTGTGATATATTCAGATAGATAATAGATAGATAGATAGATAGATAGATAGATAGATAGATAGATAGATAGATAGATAGATAGATGATAGATAGATAGATAGAGCGATAGAGAGATAGAGAGATAAATGATAGACAGACAGACAGACAGACAGAAGAGGGAGAAGGAGGGAGGGAGAGAGAAAAAAAAAAGAGAGAGAGAGAGAGAGAGAGATGATAGATACTAAATTGTTGCTTATTTATCAGATCTAACTGTCATGAACATTTCTGCTCTGCTTTTCAGTGTACACTTACAACCCAGACTGAATTGTTTCTTATTGTAAACCCAAAAGCAATTTCCACATAAGTTTTAGAATATCCAAATTTAACCTGTGGATATGCAATTATACAAATACCCTGGTAAGCGTGGCAGAGGGTAAATCACAGTAGTTACAAGTGAAAAAGACCAAGTAAATCCATCAGCCTTTCCCTTATAATATTACTTTCAAAGCACAATTTCTCAGAGCTGAGCATTATTTCCTAATGTACATGGCCCAGCAGTTGTCTATTGCACACTTTTCAAATAAACATGCTCGATTAAATCATTTTTACAGTTGAGCTTTGTTTTCAGTTAATGTTCTTTCAGGCTTTCAGATTGCTGTTCAAGCAATCTTTACTCACAAAGCGTGCATAGGGGAAAATCTGAATCACCTTTATTAGTTTCAGGATGATACAAAATTATGAGACTTAAAGGAGATAGGATAGGATATGTCCATCCTGGTAAGGAAAGAATGTTAGAAAAATGTCTTATTTTAGGGGAAACACGGTATTTATACATCTGATAAATGAATTGGGAGCAGGATAGACTAAATCCTATATGTAGCATTATGTACTTCCCGTTTTTACCTTTAACCATTTAATCACCTATGCTCTTTCATATTCCAGTCTAATATTTTGCTTCCGGGTCCAATTCAAGGTAATGGTTGTCACCTTTAAAGCCCTACATGACTTGGGACAAGATTATTTGAAGTACCATCTTTTCACAATCACAATTACCCAACCCATTAGAGTGCGGAGGCAGGGAATGATATGGGTCCCTTCTGCTAAGGAAATCAACCTAACAGGGCCAAGAAGGGCCTGCTTCCTGATGGCTGCCTGCCTGTGGGACATCATCCCCTGAAAGATAAGATTGGCCCCCATTTTGACATTTTTTCACAACTCTGAAGACCTGGTTTTGCCAACAGGTCTGGAGACCCCAGAGTAAGATGGAGTCCATTAAGTGGTTTATTTGAGTGATTGATTGGTTAATTGTTGCCAGGAGGTAAGGGTTATTGCTTTTTATTGTTTTTATCTTTGTAAACTGTGTGGAGGCACTGAGAGTGAATTGGACAGCCATATTAATTATTATGGGATGTGGTTGCTCAGTGGCTAAGACGCTGAACTTGTCGACTGAAAGGCTGGCAGTTCAGTGGTTCAAATCCCTAGTGCTGTGTAACGGGATGAGCCCCCATTATTTGTCCCAGCTTCTGCCAACCTAGCAGTTCAAAAGCATGTAAAAAATTCAAGTAGAAAAAATAGGGACAACCTTTGGTGGGAAGGTAACAGCGTTCCATGGGTCTTTGGCATCTAGTCATGCCAGCCACATGACCATGGAGACATCTTCGGACAGCGCTGGCTCTTCGGTTTTGAAACGGAGATGAGCACCGCCCCCTAGAGTCGGGAATGACTAGCACATATGTGCGAGGCAGCGGTGGGTTGCCCCCGGTTCGGTCCAGTTCGCGCGATCCGGTAGTGGTGACGCTGTGACGTCACTGAACCGGTTCTACGCGTCCCGGACCATGGGCCCCCCGCGTGCCCGTACTTACCGGCCCAGTCGTGGAGTGCACGGAGCGCGCTTGTGCACATGCGCAGAAAACTGTTTTTGACCTTTTTTGCCCCCAAAAAGCTTCTGTGCATGTGCAAGAGCGCTCGTCTGGCGCACGCACGTGAAGCGCAAGCGCGCACCGGACACGTGCTCCGCATGCCCCGACCATGCGCGAAGCGTATGCACCTTTAGAATCAGTAGGAGAGGTAAGTAGAACCCACCCCTGGTGCGAGGGGAACCTTTACCTTTACCATTTTTATTAATTTTCTTAATCAAATAATACCAAAAATTGCTAAAACAAAGGGGGTACTTTCACATATTCCAGCTGCTTCAGAATCCTCCACACTTTTTTTCAGTGGACAAATTTGGAATTTTTAGAACACATTCTAGGTACCCTCACAAAATTTATTTATTTATTTATATTATTTTTATAGCCACCCATTTCAGGAAATGACACTACCATAGAGAACATGGCCAAAAGCAGCTTACCAAAAAGTTTCATCCCTGTTTTCTATTTATTTTTATTTTTTCCAGCCCACTAGGATACCTTAAAACAGTGTTTCTCAACCTTGGCCACTGGATGATGTGTGGACTTCAACTACCAGCAGAGCGGGCAGGGGACTTCTGGGAGTTGAAGTCCACACATCTTCCAGTGGCCAAGGTTGAGAAACACTGCCTTAAAATGTGCATGGTTCTGTTTAGATTCTGTCCTTTCAGAGTACATGTTGAATTAACCACCAACCAAGACTAAGTATTTATGTTAAACTATAACATTGGTTTAATTCAGGTTTAAAAGTACTGGCCATTAGGACAGAAATTGGAGAAAATAAATGTTTCTCTTGCTAAAATAAATCTCATCTCGTTTGGCAAAGTTACATATTTTAACAAAGTAATGGTACAGCAAGACACACAGAAGCCATTAATTAATCTCAACCTGTGCCTTAGCAAAGACAAGAGAAGACAATTATTCCTGGGAATAGCACCACAGCAGTCGCTCTATCAATGGCAGTTGATGAGTTAGTTGCTGAACTTCTGTTGGAAAATTCCAAAGGAACATTTTATAAATATTTTCTTCAGGATTTATTAGCAATAGTCGGACCAAGAAGAGAGATAGCAGGCTTCATACAGGAGAAAAAGCCCAACTTGAATTACATGTCCCAAAGTTTGCTAGAACAATGTTACATTCTCTGGCTGAATCATAATTGTTAGATATTGGGAACTGTCACTCACCGGTTGTAAAGGCTTCCACTGAGATCCGCTGTTTGAGCAGGAGAATGCTAGCCACTGATTGGCTAGAACTCGCTATATAAGTCAGCCTCGCAGACGAGGCTTTTGCTGGTTGCTGATTACTTATAATAAAGAGCTGTTATGTTTAAGTCACTCTCCGCGTCTTCAATCCACCGATCTAACAATAACTGTGCTTATGCAGTAGTTTCCATTTTTATCAATTAATGATTCAACACCTTAAGAAAGCTTGAGAGTCAAAGACTGGAAGCGAGCTCTGATTTTTTTAGATGCTCACTATATTCAGAACACTCTTAACCTGCTTTCATTATCTTACCAGTTAGAGAAAAATCTAGAAATATTGAAGGGCCCTACCAATTTGTCACATTGTTTGAGTCGGGCAGCTTTATAAATATAGTAAATATTTTTTCTGGTGTATGTGTCAGGCATGCTGCGTATTATTTTATCTTTAAAGCAGGGGTTTCAAACTTGATTTTATTGAGGGATACATCAGGGTTGTGTTTGACCCCAAGGGGGTGAGGTGGGCAAGGCCAGGGTGAGCATGGCCAGCTCGACATCACTCATGTCAGGGACGCCTGTGGTGGCCCGAGTGCTCTGCCAGTGAAAATGGGCTCCCAATCTCTGTTTTCAGTTGGGATGGCCTCCTGCAACCCTCTGCCAGCAAAAACAGAGCCTGGGAAGGCCGCATGTGACCCTCCCGAGCTCCATTTTTGCTCACAGAGGCACCACAGGCCAGTCCTTTGCAGTTTCCAGAGAGGCCTCATGGCCCAGATCTAAGCACACTACAGGCTAAATCCGGCCTGCGAGCCTTGACTTTGATACCCCTGCTTTAAAGTATTCTTTGAGCAAAATCAATCTCTTCTTTCTTTTTTTTCTTTCGCTGTATTATATCCCATGGAACCAAACATATTGTGTCAGTATCAAAATCAATATGTAAGTTTTAAAATCAGTAGCTGGGTCTAGAAAAGCATTCAGATAATCAGAGAAGTGATACTGTGCATTTTTAGATCAATATGCCAATTAGGAGCATGCAAAAGTTTGAAAGGCTGTTTTGGCTCAATGAAAGTTTGCACCAAAGTGTGTCCACTTATTCAAAGCTGTTTCATGATATCACAGCATTAGTTTATGATTCTTTAAGCATCTTAAATTGTCTAATGTTTGTCATATGACACCATCCAGCATTCACAAAATTGATATCAGAATCAACCCCTCTTTGTCTTAACTCTTGCCAACTGAGGCATGTGTTCAGCACACAACCAAGGAAATATTCCCACCTGCTCCATTTCTGGAGGAGAAAAAAAGAAGTATTTTTGTCTTAAATTCAAAGAAGAATTTGGAAACCTGGGGAGAAAATGGAGCTAAAGTAATGGAGCTCCTCTGATTAAAAGTTACTCTAAGAATTTGCAAATCCAGGGAAGGAAGCAGGGTTCTTTGTCTTCAGGAATTCCATTTGTCTCTAAGGAACAGATAAATAATATACTTAGAAACCCTAGGATTTTATTTCTTATTTAATTGAGTGTAAGTCTAATTTATGGTCTTTGGTGATTTAATTTTTTCTGGCAAGCTCATTTGTTGGATATTTGTTGCAGTAGATTCCAAGACGCATCTTATTTTTCACCTTATGTGTACACATATAATATTATTTATCACTATCAGACCATCCTGTCATCTGTCCCAAACTTATTTTCTGTGCTAGAATTCTTTTCAAGCAGCTTCCTCTCTAATGCTGCCTATAATTCCTCTCTAATACTGATTTCAACGTAGTGTGTTTGGTCCAACAATTTTATTTTTGCAAGGCCACTTAATGTTAAAAATAAATTTTTATATTTCACCTTTTTTTCTTTTCTAAATATTTACTTTTAATTATCTCATATGAGACTGAATCTCAAAAGGAATGTCATGACTTTTTTAGACACAGAGCTCAATTCTCCATAGCCAGTAGATGGCATTATAGCATTTTATGACAAACTTTTTTTTAGTTTATATTCTTCTCAGTAAGGGATTCACTAAATGCAAGAGTTAAGGCAACTCCCTGAAAGAAATTAAATACCAAACAGCTACAGTACTCTAAGGCAGGAAGAGTACAATACAATAAACCTAGAGGGGTTGTGCAAAAGGAGACTTTCGAACTCAGTTCTGATGCTACAATACTATGGTCTGGTTCTTCCTTGGCTTTTAGGAATTCTTTTCAAAACTTCTTATGTCTTTACATCTCCATGCTTTATACTATTAACTGGGCTGTGCAAAGCCTCAGAACCTGAAAGGATGCTGTTGTGTATTTTCTAGGGATCAAAGAAAATATCATGCAGTTAAGAAAGCTTTTTTTTTTGTCTGATGTTTGCTTTACCGAAAATTCTAGAACAATTACAGGTAGTCTTCAACTTATGACCAGTTATTTTTCAGAGTTACGACAACCTCAAAATGGGTGTTTTATAGCCCATAAAGCCCTCCTGGCTTCTGTGGTCACATCACTGCATTTCAGACACTTAGCAATCACTTAGCTGAGGTTTTGCTGGATTTTGTCATTTTTTGCTGGTTTCTATCATTTTTTGTTGATTTCTGGTTAAAAATGTCATCAGCTCACTTAAATGGCCAGACCATTCCCTTAATGATTTTGTGATTTGCTTAACAACTGAAATTCACTTAATGACTGCCATGAATAATATACATATAAAAAAGAGAGAGTCTTATAGTAAAGGTTCCTCAACTTTTGAGTGCAATTACAAGCAACCGGATTATATTACCAGTGGCACAACCACTGCCAAGTTAGTTCATCACAGGATTGGTATTTTCTTTCCATCTATACTTCTGTAGAAGATTCTTAAAGAATCAATGGAGAAAAAAATGAATGTTACTATCATGCATGACATTCATTCCAGCTGCTTTTTTCCAGCTGCTTTTGACAATTTGGATTGTCATGTAAGTCTTCTGCATGGTTTTATTTTTTCTGAGTACTGAGAGTTTGAAACTTAGGGAGAACTCCTATTTTTAACTTAAAGTCCATTCAGAAACAGTTTCTCATCAATTAGAGCTAAAGAGTCCCTTTCTAGTCAAGGTTGGCTCCTGGAATCTTCATGCAATTTTCTTCTCAACAATAGAGAAGCAGTATCAGGAGTGGGTTCTACTTACCTTTACTACCAGTTTTCTTCCTGCACGCATGCGTGCGTGATTTGCATGCATGCGCACTAAGGTTTTTTTAGGAAAAACCTCGAAAGAAACGCTCTGCACATGCTCATAGCCCTATTTTTGGGTTTTTTACTGGATAAACGTAAGTTCAGGCATGCGGGTGGGCCTGGGTCCGGGATGCGGAGAATCGGTTTGGTGATGTCACAATGTCACCGCTACCGGATCGCGCGAACCAGACCGAACCGGGAGCAACCCACCATTGAGCAGTATCATTGCTTTTCCCCTATCTCTCTCCTTTCCTTCCCCTCCCCCCTCCACACACACACATGCTGACATGCTATTTGGAATATTTGTTTTACTGATGCAGCCAAAGCAGCATTTTTGCGGAAGAAAAATGAATATAAGCTAATCTGAGTGTTAATGCTGCATCTTGTTTGTTATCCCCATCATATGTTTGTTAGTGGATAGATACTGTTTGAGAAAGCTGTTACTGCCATCTAGTGGAAGATTATGTGGTTTATCAACATCCTTCCTTCCTTCCTTCCTTCCTTCCTTCCTTCCTTCCTTCCTTCCTTCCTTCCTTCCTCCTTCTCTCCTTCTCCCTCTCCCTCTCCCCCTCCCTCTCCCTCCCCTCTCCCCCCTCTCCTTCTTTCAATATCAGTTTGCCTAATTAAGACAGGGAATCAAGGCAGGGTGATGAATAATGTGAGGGATCTTTGGTACTCTGTGAACTGGGTTGTTTTCTTTCAGATGTTTCATTATCCAAACTATGAAAACATATGAAGAAGGGCTAAGGAGTGACACGATAGCAGTATTCGCATATCTAAGGGGCTACCACAAAGAAAAGGGGGTCAACCTATTCTCCAAAGCATCTGAAGGCAGGACAAGAAGCAATGGATGAAAACCAATCAAAGAGAGAACCAACCTAAATTAAGGAGAAATTTCCTGGCAGAATTAATCAGTGGAACAACTTGCCCCAGAGGTTGTGCGTGTTCCAATACTGGTGGCTTTTAAGAAGAGATTAGACAACCATTTGTCCGAAATAGTATAGGGTTTCCTGCTTAAGCAGACAATTGAACAAGAAGACCTCCAAGGTCCCCTCCAACTCCGTTATTCCATTAAACTAGTAACATCAGCAGTTCTCGTGAGCAGTGGAGTTTGCTCTCAGTGCTCTGAAATCATGTGATCTCCATTTGCAATCTTTTCTGCCAGCTTCCCCAGAAAGTCAATGGAGAAGCTGGCACAGAAGGTTGCATGGGGAGCGGATGTTGGATTTGAGGTCCATCCCCCAGTTCACTGAGGGATTTTCAGTCCCCTCCATGAAGGGGAATCTCCATTTAGGAACGGGACTCAAACCTGACAAAAACGCTAGTGAAGGCAGTGTTTTGAGCCTTTCAGAATGATGGTGTTGCCAGCTTTTTCCCGTCCAAAGAAAGAGGAAAAGACTAGCAAATGTCAGCATTTTGAGTCTCTGTGTTTGGTAGGGTTTTCTGCTCCAAAGGGGAGGGGGAAATGCTACTGAAGGTAAATGTTCTGAACATTCCAAAATGATGGTGTTCACAAGCATTTTCACCAGATTTGAGGTTCATTCTTCTAGTACACTGAAATAATTTCCATAATTTCTTCAGCATTCCTTAGATGGAGGAACAAACCTAAAATCTGGCAAAAATGCTAGCCAATGCCATAATTCTCAGAATCGTTCTTCCTGGTGCAGTGAGGAGAGGCCTAGTCCTCCTGGGTGTGATAGGTGGCACATGCCCTGTCCTCACCCTACTAGACCCTGGACCAGGGGTGAAATTCAAAATTTTTGCCTACTGGTTCTGTGGGCGTGGCTTGGTGGATGTGGCAGGGGAAGGATACTGCAAAATCTCCATTCCCACCCAGTGGTGGGTCTCTCCCGGTTCGGTCCAGTTTGCGCGATCCGGTAACGGTGACGTTGTGATGT
>JANHFM010002117.1:46680-72640 GCA_032468115.1 Grayia smithii
AATTTCTGCTACCGGTTCTCCAGAACGTGTCAGAACCTGCTGGATTTCACCCCTGCCCTGGACCTTTTCCCTAGCACTCTGCATAATGACCACTATTGGAAAAGCTGGTTTTGTGGTCGTTCAGCAAAGCAGTCACCTGGTGTATTGCTCAATGACTGCTTCACTCAATGACCAAGATTTTGGAGCCAATTATAGTATCAGTAGAGGACTACAAGTATGGGTAGATTTTGCTACATAATGTGCCCATTTATTTCAAATGGCAAGAACCAGCCTTTTCTTTTTATAAAAATGGTTACTGCCTATACTAGGTGTGTCAAACTGGTGGCCCATAGGCCGGATGTGTCACACCCCAGCTCCATGAAGGGAAAAAAACGTGATACCTCACATGATGGCAATGTGACACCATGAGTTTGACACCCTTGGCTTATACAATCTTTCCTTAAATTTATTGTAAATATATAACAAAAATAATCCAATACTATACATAAAACCTTAAAGAGCCTGTTGCTGCCAAGTTAAGTTATGACAGAACTAGAAATAAAGAAAGAAAAAAATGTAGCAAACTGCTATCACTTTTCTCAACAAAATAATTTGCTTGGAATTTTTGATTCTAAGTGTATTCTCTTCTTTGCCTTTAGATGTCTCTGTTCTACTTCAGAAAGAGAAGTTTTATCCCACCTGCATACCTATACGGAGTCTTGTTAAATACAGTTTTTATTTAATTTTGGAATGCATTGAGAAATAGCTTGTATGAATGTGTGTGTGTGTGTTTGTGTGTGTGTGTGTATGTGTGTGTGAAAGACAGAGAGAGAGAGAGAGAGAGAGAGAGATTAAAGTTTATTTGTATGTATGACACAAAGAAAGTTTAATCTTCATTTTAGTCATTAGCTTCATTTTTACTTACCGGTAAATAAGGCCAGATTAAAGAAACAATAGGCTCATGGAACAAAGATTTAAGTTTCTAACCTGGAGCTAATTGAGTAGAATAAAAATGTAGTGCCTACATAACTGTTATGAGAGTGAAGATGAGAAAATATATACAGATGTGTGTATGTATATATGTGTGTGTATGTGTGGTATGTACACTATACTATACTATACTATACTATGCTATGCTATGCTATGCTATGCTATGCTATGCTATGCTATGCTATGCTATGCTATTGCTATTGCTATTGCTAATGCCAATGCCTATGCCTATGCCTATGCCTATACCTATACCTATACCTATACCTATACCTATACCTAGTTGCTAGTTGTTCTATATTATTATATTCATCATCATTTTAGCCATTGTCTATCCATTGAAGGATGAAGGCCTCTTCCACAAGTTTCCAAGCTAGACAGTCCCAAACTTTCTTTTGCCAGTCCAAAACATTTCTTTTGTTATGATATGATATGATGATATTATATGATATATATGATGATATGACATATGATGGTGATATATTGTGTATTACACACACACACACACACACACACACTCATACTTGATAATTCAATTAATCAATAAAATAGTTTTCCTCCTGGGGTTGTGGGACTCCATATCTGGAGGTTTTCCAAAATATACTATACAACCATTTAACTGGGTTGGTGTAAGGCTTCCATCTTGAACAAAAGTTGCCCTATTGGAGAGACAGGTGACATAAATTAAAATAAATAAATAAAGTAAACAATTTATTTTAGTTGTTCAAAGTTGCAATTATAATTATGCATTAATTATTTGAGCTAATAACCATATCCCATGTTTTGTATATGAATAATCTCTAATCATTCTGTTTTGCTTTTATTTCCATTGCAATAGTCATGCAAGTTCCAGCCAACTTCAAAACATGACAATTTACCAATATTCCCTCCATTAAATATAATCCCCAACCCAAATTGAAATAATTTATCAATGCTATGAAACAAAGCAAAACCATTTTTCTCAGGAAGCATCTGAGTATTACCAAGGCATTTGTCTTCAGAAAAGTAGAGTCAAACTCAATTAGCCATGCAGACCAGTGAAATATATATGCATTAATTTTTAGGAGTCCCCATAGAGAAATAATTATGGTTATATAGCCGTTTCCTTTTTAACACATTACAGTTGGGTCTATGGATTTTCTGACACATATTGTTTCTTAAAGTTATCAGTCAAACATCGCAGAATCTGTTCTACTAGTTTTAAAATCTTTAATAATTGATGTTCAAAACTGATGATTTGAAGAATTGGTTAATATTTTTCCTTCTTTCAAAGGTGTAAGGTTCATACAAACACTAAGAAGAGCTTCATTAGACAAACAGAATTAGGATTTTTATGAAGAGAATTATTGATGTGTGATGAAGGGCTCTGACCTTTGAAGCTGCTGCTATCTTAAGTAATAGTTCTATTCTGTTTTAAACTGCTCCGATCTCACCTCAAGTATGATGTTCAGTTACATTACCTATTAATTTATATTGGATCATTTGTATCATTTTGTGTGTCATTTTCAATAACTAAAGATATTCAGAATATGCTGTTCCAGGCCAGTAAGCAGGTTTGCATGCAAAAAAAAAAAAAAATACTGCTCATGAAAATTGACAAAATCGTATTTCCCCTGAAAGCACAGAATATTGAAACTCATTATCTCTTTATTCACACATTTTAAGTCAGTGTGTCAAAGCAATTAAGAGAAGCTTTAAAAAAAACTGCACTTACTCATATGGACTTATCCGCTCTGCCTGGATGCCCTGTCACCAGAATGACTGATTCTGGAGAGCAGGAATGGATGAAGTTGCTCTGTACTTGAATTCTTCCCACTGCACATGTGATTCTGAGGTATTTTCCAGCTGTGGTTTTCTCCCTTATGTCACGTCACTCCCACCTTCTCATGTCAGTTGTTGAACTGGATTTCAATACAAGCTAATCCCAACGTTTTACTGGTTACCTCAGAGAGACAGGAACAGGATCCTATTGCAGCCTGGAATTAAGCTGCTGGTTCTGGGCTCCGAGAATCCAGTGTACTAGAATTGTAGCTTGCTGCCATCTTGGGCCCTCCTGAAGCTGCCTGCCACATTCGTCCAGACTCCATTCATTGGTTGGTTGATTGGTTTGTGGGTTTAAAACTAAAGACTGAACTGACCAAGATCCCTAGACTTGCAGGCCCCAAAGTGGTCATTATTTCTGTCTTTAAAGTAATGCCTGAGTATATAGGCAGTTCCAAGTAAGGTGTTTTTTGCATATTGTTGTTGTTGTTGTTATATTATTAAGTAGCATCTAAGAATATAGGCAGTTCCAAATAGGGTGGATACTTTTCTAAAATTAGTAGTCAGGTTTGATAAATTCTGTATTTCCAGATATTGAGAATCCTTTGGCTATTGCTCCAATGGCTTCAGTCACGATTGATATAACAATGGATTTATTTTTCCATAAATGCTCAATTTCAATCTGCAAATTCTAGTATTTTGTATTTTTTTCCAATTCTTTTTCCATAATTCTAGCATTACCTAAGGTAAAGGTAAAGGTTCCCCTCACACATATGTGCTAGTCATTCCCAACTCTAGGGGGCGGTGCTCATCTCCATTTCAAAGCCAAAGAGTCAGCGCAGTCCAAAGACGTCTCCATGGTCATGTGGCCAGCATGACTAAACACCAAGGGTGCATGGAACGCTGTTACCTTCCCACCAAAGATGGTCCCTATTTTTGTACTTCCATCTTTACATGCTTTAGAACTGCTAGGTTGGCAGAAGCTGGGACAAGTAACGGGAGCTCACCCCGTTACGCGGCACTAGAAATTCGAACCGCTGAACTGCTGACCTTGCGATCGACAAGCTCAGCGTTTTAGCCACTGAGCCACTGCGTCCCATGACCTAGCATTACCTAGCATGTAACAATTATGCCTGGGCAATCTATTAGTCATTGGGATTTATTTTTCTAAATCTTTTAAAAAATGTTATTTTTAATTTAGGTGGTAGTAGAAAGCACGTAACAAAACAGTATATGTTAACTTTCTTTTTGAGTTTTAACTATTGCATAATTCTTGATTGTGAAAAATAAGTAAGCTTTCAGAATATTTTTGGATCTAAACCACACAGCCCAATAAACTGTTTTAAACTCAAGAATTGGGTGATTAGACCAAGACACAATACCAAATCTGAAAAGGCCCAGTAGTTCCAGCCAGGAGACCAATTTATACTCTGTTGGCATATTTTTCTTCTCCCCATCCCCCCCTACCCTTCATCCAGAAAGACAAGACAGGTAGCCAATTCTCTCTTGATGGACAAAGTGCAGACGGAATGAAATTGGCAAGAAAGCCAATTTGAAAGGTCAAATCTCATTGATCATGAACTAAATCGCCACGAGCTAGTGGAGACTGTAAAGCTCCTGACATGACCTCCATACTTTGTTTCCAAGCCTCCCTATTTTTTTAATTAATTTATTAAAAGTCCTGGTCTTCATTTTCAAACCCATTGCCAATTGGTATAGCCTTCTGTGCCCTAATTTAGCATACTGAGCACTACAAATAGACAGTGCCAATGTGGGCAAGATTGAATTAAAATAATAATAATAATAATAACAACAACAACAACATTACCTTTTGCAGTTAGAGTGCTCATCTATCGCCTGTGGTTGATATTTTTTCTGACTGAAATGGAAGTGAAGCAGTGGTGGGTTGCTCCCGGTTCGGTCTGTTTCACACGAATAGGTAGCGGTGACACTGTGACGTTACCAAACTGGTTCTACGCATCCCGGACCCGCCCCCCCCACGCGCCTGTACTTACCGGTCCCTGTGCAGAGCGCATGGAGCGCGCTTGCACGCATGCACGCATGCACAGGAAGCTTTTTTTGAGGTTTTTTCGTCAAAAAAAGCTTCTGTGTGCACGGGAGCGCCTGTCTGGCGCGTGCACAAAGCGCGCGTGCCAGATGCACACTCCGCACACTCCGACCACGTGCGAAGCACATGCACCTTTAGAACCGGTAGTAAAGATAAGTAGAACCCACCCCTGAAGTGAAGATGGAGCAACTGTTGAACATTCCATCACTCCTTTAAGTAACAGATTTATGGCAAAAATTGTAGGCTATAATTTGCCTCTCACTTTGTCAATGTATACGCACATGGATATACACATAGATAGAAGATTAATAGATGATAGATAGATAGATAGATAGATAGATAGATAGATAGATAGATAAAAAGGTGTTTACTAGTGAACCCAATGACTATCAGTTTTTCAAAGAAAAAACCACATATTCATAAATGATGCTACGAAATAATTTTTTTTCATATAAGCTGATCATAGAATAAAACAACCTAGCATCTTAGGCATTGGGTAAGACTGGATAACCTGCAATCCGGTTTTGTTTTCTGTTGTTGGTTTCAGGTATTGTAGAAATTGTATTACTGAAATTCAAGGGAAAGGTTAACCAAGTCTTTTAAAAATAAAAATTTAAAAATAGATTTGACAAACCTTTTTAAATTGTGAAAATCAACCCTCTTCCAAAAATAAATGAACAGAGTGTATAAAGATGACTAGAATGCGTAAAGATCCTGAAAAACTACGAGTAGTTTATTTAGAGGTTTATTTAGGCAACTTGTAGAATAGCTTTTAGCTCCAGGTCCCAGCTCTAAAGGCTCATATACTTTTGGATAGCCATATACATTTTTCACAGTACCAACTCTTCCAATTCCAAGTTGGGGGTCGTCTTATACGCCCAGTCGTCTTATACGCCGGAATATACGGTACCTTCAAACAGGAGTATGTTCTACTTACCTTTCCTACCAGTTCTAAAGGTGCACGTGGTCGGAGTGCATGGCGCACACGTCCAGCGCATGCGTGCTGGACGGGCACTCCTGTGCATGCGCAGAAGCTTTGTTTGACCAAAAAACATCAAAAAAAGTTTCCTGCGCATGCGCACAAGCGCGCTATGCATGCGGAATGGTAAGTATGGGCGCAAGGGGGGGCGGCTGTCTGGGACGCATAGAACCAGTTCGGTGACATCACAGCGTCACCACTACCTATTTGTGCGAACCAGACCGAACCGGGGGCAACCCACCACTGCCTTCAAACCTCCCAAATTTCTATTTTTAATGTGGTAAAGAGGGAAATACCTACAAGGATACAAACCCTTTTTCACTGCATCAATTTAATTAGAACCAATTTAAATATTATCAAAATGTAAAATGACTTACATTGTCATTTTACTTTGTTCTGCCCTATTTTTTCCAAACATTTTGAAGATCAGCACCCTCTAAATATTCAAGGAGAGCTTTCAGTTGAGAACATTTAGGCAGAAACTGGTTTAGAAAATGGAATCTAAATAAATCTGCATGCATTCTTTTTTTTTTTTTACTGGCATTCCAGCTTTGAAGTGTCAAAACAGGCGTAGCTGATGACAATGAAATGTTTCTCTGATTTTACATAGCAAGATGTGTCAAAGAGCTTGGGGCACAAAGAGGAAGCATTTAAAACAAAATTTGTTTTGTTCACAGAAAATAGGCAGAACATAGCAAGAATCCATTTCATTGTCTGTACGATGATAGCTCGTGGAGACTTTGTTTTTCAGTTGTTTGTCTTTTGATTGCTATACAGAAGCTATGAAATGTTTCTTTTCCTAAAGGATTTTTATCCTTGAACCTGATTTCTTATGCCATCTTTTTATATGCTTGATTATATGTATATTTGGCTCCCAAAGAATCTTCACTGATGTTTTCACGCTCTCACTCCTATTCATTCACCATGCCTTGATCCTTACTGGTATTAGTTTATTCCAATATAGATTTTTAACACAAAAGTTGTATGGTGAGTCTTTAACCTGAACCAGTTCATTAGACATGTAAAGGTAAAGGTTCCCCTCTTACATATATGCTAGTCGTTCCCGACTCTAGTGGGCCGGTGCTCATTTCCGTTTCAAAGCCGAAGAACCAGCGCTGTCTGAAGATGTCTCCATGATTATGTGGCCGGCATGACTAAATGTCAAAGGTGTACGGAACACTGTTACCTTCCCATCAAAGGTGGTCCCTATTTTCTACTTGCATTTTTTACATGCTTTCGAACTGCTAGGTTGGCAGAAGCTGGGAAAAGTAACAGGAGCTCACCCTGTTATGCAGCACTAGGGATTCGAACTGCTGAACTTCTGACCTTGCGATCGACGAGCTCAGCGTTTTAGCCACTGAACCATCGCATCCCTTATTGGACATATAGACAGAATCATAAGAACAGCCATTCCATGCATTTCAAGCACCATGTGGGCATTGCCATTTCAGCTGCAAAATGTATTGTAGTTTCCCTCTGCTGTTCTAAATGCTTTATTGCTAAATCTTCCAAAGGTAATCAGATTGTTTGAATACCCAATTGAGGTAGCACAACAGAATAAATTTAAGACACTACAAATTTTAAATAGAACTAGCTGTTCTGTTGGTGTATTCTAAAATTTTTAGTAAGCCAATATCATTGTCAGGAATGGAACATTGTCCTTTGCATCTCACAACCCGTAAGAAAATAATTCATATATTAATGTATGCAAAGTTGAAGTACGTCCCTTACAATGTGGAACCAACATTATCAGGAGGTTTCTATATTATGACGCACTAATAAGCAGCACAGATCATATTTGGCTTTTGAAATTTTCCTGTGGTTTCTTATTTGCCTGGTTGATTAGCTAGGAAGAAAAAGAGAATAAGAGTTCACAAGTGAGCAAACGTTCTAATTTCCTAACCATTCCACCTAGCTATTCCCCTTTAAATTTTTTCCTGATCATCAATGCAGGACTCAAAACAATTTTACTTATTTTGCCATTTCTAAAATGTAATTCATCTTTCCCATCTGCATCTTTGAGTATTGAATGCCTCTCTTTTGACTTTCCCCACTTTTAATCATACAATAACCTATTTACTTTATAAAGCTTGTATGTGTAGTTGTTGAAGCTTTGACCTACAACTGGGAAGTTCAAGTCTTCCTTAACCATGAAAAATCAAAATATGATTTTGGTCCAGTCACTATCACAACCTATGACAAAGGGTTATTAGGGGGAAAGAGAGAAATGTGCTACATACACTGCTATGAATGAATATAAAATAAAGCAGGGTATAAATCTAACTAATGATCTTGATCATCAACAAAGATAACTTTTTAAAGTCGTAGCATGATGATGAAAATGTCAATAGGAAATACAGAACAAAAAGACTTTCAAAGTTCTTCTGAGACTCCTTGAAACTTTATGCCTTACAATTCATTGAATGTTCATTTTTTTTTGGTGTGGAAATATATCATTATTCCCAATAAGATCAAAATAAATTAGCAAAAATTGTCAATTATATTTCAGGATTTATCTTAGCTCATTAAAGGTTTTCCATGTACTGATCATCCAGGAAATATAAAGAAGTAGGTTTTAACTGTACCCTTTATGCTGAGATCTAATCTTGGAATTGCATTGTTCATTCATCATTTTGTTCTCTTTAAAATACAATTTTGTTCACATCTGCCACTGATTCACTTTCCCTTTCTTTCCCTTCTCTTTCCCCTTTTCATTTGAGAATACAGGTAAGAATTCCTGGTTTTTTAAAAAAATTACCCTAGTGATTTTTTAAAAAAAATGAGATCTAAATAAATTGTATAAAGCAAAGGTTTCTCAGAACTACTTTACAGTGAATTGGTAACTCTCAATAGCTTCTTTTTTGTGTCGAAGTCCTTTTGAGTCCTATTTTTCAGCTCTGATCAAATGGTTTCACCTTTGAGAATTCATTAGCTCTATATAAATTATCTGTCAGGAAGAGAAAATGCCCTATAAGGAATTCAGGTGGAAATAGAGCTCTATTAAAATAGACATCTCCCTAATACTACTGATCAATATTAATAATTAACTTCCTTCTTGATATTCATATTGCATGAATCCTTGAACCTATTCTAGGCTGACCTTATGGGTCATTCAGAAAAAGAAAGTCAAATAGACATCAACTGTAGGAAAACTAGATTTGAGTGAATGTAATTAATGTGCCATTTTTATTATCTCTTTGGACCTGGAAGTGGAAGTTGGTTTCTATATTTCCTTTCCGACAAAAATCCCACCAATGGTTGTTTTTTTAGATGTTAGCATTATATGTAAGAGAATCTCCTATTGATAAGAAAGCAGCTTTGTACAAGGGAATATGGAATCCAATTTCACAGTTCAGCTTCCCATAGCTTCTCCTGGTATTTATTAATTTAGATTGGTTTAATTGAAATAATTAAACAATTAAGCATAGGATGTAGTGTAAATTATTAAACATAGTAAACTTTTCAAATGAAGCAGTAAAACTATTGTAAATATCAGAGTGTTAAGTCATGTTTTCCAAGTCTTTGGTCCCTTCAGATATCTCTGATAAATGTGAATTCACACCTGCTTTCAAATGTTGAGTTCAGGGTCAGATGAAGGCCTACTAAGGCCCTAAACATAGCCCAACAGTGGTGCCCCTTGACCCTTCCATTTCTTAAACTGACATTAAGGTTCAATAAGTGCTGAAAGTGAAATAAGAAATTAAAAATTCAATTTCCTTAATGCGATCCCCCACATTAGATCCCTATATTGCACATTAAAAAAACATTGTAAACGATACTTATTTTTTAAAAAAATATTTAACACTAAATAGCAGTGAACAAATATATAATCAAATTATTTATTATAACTAGGGCAACATAAAAATGCACATTTTAAAATTTGTTAACAAAATGTTATTAAATTTTTAAAATAAATTTAATATTTTATTAAAAATATTTTAATCATGGCCACAAAGATTGTAAGGTAAATAAGATTCAATATTACATTTCCTGAAATTACATGATCTAGAGAGCATTGTTTTCAATTCTGAAAAGCCTTTAAACCAAACTTTTAATCTTTTGTTACTCATCAGATCAATGAAAACCTCTTTTAAAAAACAAATTAAAATTGAACATTGTCCTGCTTCTGGTTTCAAATACTGACTCACACACAGTTGCTATAGCATTTGACAGTTTACTCAAGGTCAAGAGATTATAACAGTCAAAGCACACCAACCAAATTGTCTCAGATGCTTTCCAAACTGATTAACTTTAAAATAGGAGCATGCAAAAGAAAAATCCAAAATCAGTCCAAAGTTCCATGAGTTGGTTCGGAATTGTCACCCTGTCCAGAGATTGAAGGTTTCTTACATAACAATATTCAGAGGAACATTGCTGAAGAGCCAGGTATCAGATAGTTGTTACTGGCAAAGGAACATAAGTCAGGACTGCCTCTGAAATCAGGATGCAACCAGCTTCAATAATCACTTGAAGTTTCAGAGAATTGCTCTGCTCTGCTCTCCTTTTTACTCATTGGGTATAAGGTCTGGAAGGCATTATATCATCCTTATCTGACTGTTCCAGCTGTCCGGGTGGTGATGTTTTGATCATCCAGCCTTGCGTGTCTCTTGGTTGGTGTCGGCTGACATCCCAGATTTCAGCTGGAGCAGCTTCTTCAGATTCAGAATTTGATTCCTGAGCCTGAGTCATGACAAACATGACAAATAAGGACAATTGAAAACAATTCAACTAGAGTATGGTAGTGAAAGAGCTAAAGGGATAATTGCTAGGGAAGAAAATTTTGTGGTGCTCCCCTATTCCTTTGGATTCCTAAGCACATGCTCTTTTGCTTAATGCTTAAATTAATTAATTAGTTATTTTGCTTAATACTTAAATTAATTAATTAGTTATTTTGCTTAATGATTAATCTAGGGCTGAGTGAGGAAGACAGAATATTGGCAAGCACGATGACACTTAATGGCAATCATAATCACAGAATACTGACTTAAGCATCAATTCTGATTAATCTTTTTCAAAAGATGGAATATGGTTGGAAACTTTTAGCTTTTCCGTTTCTGAACTATAACTTTGGACTGCTTAACTAATGACCTCTAAGAACACTTCCATCTCCATACCAGTTTCATACTGGTTTGCCTTTATTCATCAAATACAGCTGTGCCCTTCAAATATTAGCATTCTAGGATGCATAACAAATATTTCTGAAGCAAAGGGGATTAACAAAAAACATTTCCAATATCGAATTAATCAGCACAAAAACCCAGGATACACATATAGTAGCACTGTTACTATATAACACCATAGTAGTTTGAATGATTATAATAGCATCTAACATAATAGAAGACTCACCCTTTGATCTTCAATATCACTGCAAGAATTGTAGGAGAATGGCTGAATGTTCAAAATATTGTTGTCTATATTTTTAACCATATTGTTAAAAAGCATATTCACGCATTGCTTTTTACTTTATTTTTGTTATTGCTATTGCTTGCATAAGAAACTATTTTCCAAAACTTCCAAAAATGTTTTAACAAATCTCCATTTCCCCTCACTTTTCAAACAGCACATCAGTTCCACAAAGATTTGATGGGAAATCATCTGTATATGCTGAACATCAAAGGGCTGTTTAGATTCCTTTCTTTCCTTCCAGTACAAATTACCTTATCAATTGATGAACTAACATTTCTTGTCTTACTCCAGTGTCATTTCATTTATTCCCTCTTAGTCTCTTGTATACCTTAACTGCAGTTTATTGAAAAGAGTATTCGATTCCTTCTAGGAAGAATGTGAATTAAATTATGGGATTATGTTTCAATGTACAAAAAAATCTCCTATTTAATAAGTAAATTTTATGTAGAATTCAAGTTTAATTGGAAACTGGCCTTTATGCTTGTATTTGTACCACATTTTAAATCTGAGTTTTTCTAGGTTTACCATTTACACTGGAATTTTATAAATTGGATTACTACTGTGTTAATTGATAATTTGTTTGAAGCTTTATCTGAAATTTTTGGACTGTTCTTTAATAAGAAACATATAACTATATAAATAGTGAAGAGTATATTGAAACCTATAACTCCCATGACATTTCAAGATTCATGTTTAATTACAGAGGAGGAGGAGGGAGGAGGGGGAAGAGGAGGAGGAGAAGGATTAGGATTTGTTTAGAAAAAGGTAAAGAATTCTCAAATACAATAGTCTTACTTTTATCACTTTTAATTTATAAAGTGGATGACTAAATTAAGATTTAAATGAGGATTTAGATTTCAGCACATATCATTATCAGCAATATCTACTTTTAAAACTGAGGAAATGAATATAATGCATCTCCAGCAAATGCAAGAATACAATAGATTTAGGTCAAATACTAAGTTAGCAGATACGTTTAAAGAAAGGGTTGAATAAAGTGGAATCCCTGGTTGACCCAATTGTCCATTAAATACATGCTTGTTAAGAACTGGCTACCTTATTCATTATTATATTCAAGTCAGATAACATAAAAGGTAGGCATTTTAACTCTGTACCTGAAAATAATTCAGGATAAAAAAGCTCTTGTAGTGGCATAAAGATATATGTTCCGTGTCTTTAAATGTGGAATTTTCCAGTTTAGTCTCACAATCACCCTTTATATTGATTGTTAGATAATGTATATTAAATGTATTTTATTCTGAGAAGCATACCATAACATGGATATTTTTTTGCTGTTAACTGAAATTGCTTGTTTAACTACCGCCCAACAAGGCAGAAGGGAAGACGGAAATATTTGCATCTCTTCTCTTGATACTTTTGATTCTCAGTATAGGTTATAGTGCTAAATAGCAACAGCAGGAGAGACAAACATTCAAATTAGCCCTTTTCTTGATGGACCAGACACAAGGCACACTAAAAAAACCCAAAACCTTATAATCATTTTGGTTTAAGCAGCCAGATGATCAGGTTTTTTTCCATCAAGTTCAAAAATTCCAAGAAAGAACTTGGATATAAAACCACTCTATTCCTTTAAGGCAGGGGTCTCCAAACTTAGCAACTTTAAGACTTGTGGACTTCAGTTCCCAGAATTCTTCAGCCAACTGTGTTTTAAGGGTCAGGATTTTCAAATGGAAAGTGGCAGTAGGTGGGAAGAATGAATCAAAGCCATATTCTATTGTTCAAATTTGGGCCTCTGTCTTTAAAAAGAAGAGAATTGCAGCAATCTTACTGCCTTTTAAATATTCACATCAAGTTTTCTGTTTGGTTTTGTAATATTTCTGAAAGAAATTTTAAACCATTATCATTTTGCTTTTTTATTTTCAAAGAGCACAACTTACAATTCTATTCTATTCCCCATTTAGTCTTTTTGTTGTTGTTTTGTTTTCATTGCTGTCTTGCTACGATTCTTAGAGAAGACTGAAAGCACATTAAAAAGCACTTTAAGCTTCCATACTGCATGCTAATATGGATAAATGATTTTTAGACCAATAGCAGAGTTTTAAGTGCATTATTATGTGCTAATGGGTATGCTAATGTACATTTAAAAAAATAAGTGTTTTTTGAAGTGCTAGTGCTGAACAATGTTGTGCCTAATCACCGTGAGGTATTAAAAAAAAGAAGTTATTTATCTATTTCAATCATTGCCCATTCCAAAAAGTACTATTCCAAACAGTGTGATTTTATCAGGTGCAACTCACCATTAAATACACCTAGAAATCAATTTAACAACAAGACACATTGGTTTTTTTTTTCTTTTTAAAGAATTAGATTGTATTATATATAATCAAGAAGAAAAAGACAATCACAATAAAGTTGTGGATAAATATATTTACTTTGTAAAATGCAAAATTGGGAAAACGAACAGGTTGTTTAAAG
Organism: Grayia smithii; assembly: GCA_032468115.1. Taxonomy (NCBI): domain Eukaryota; kingdom Metazoa; phylum Chordata; class Lepidosauria; order Squamata; family Grayiidae; genus Grayia; species Grayia smithii. The sequence goes on from JANHFM010002117.1 coordinate 60,297, forward strand.
AATCTGAATTAGAATTTAGAAAGAAGATGGATAGGAGAAAAAAGGATGTTTTAGAATTTGTTGGGCTGGAATTTAAAAAACTAATCAGAACTGAGATATATCAACATGAACAACAAAATGAACAACAAAATGAACAACCGGTACCAAAAGATATACACAAAAATGTAAGTTTCTTGAACAAAACATACAAATGGAGTTTCAATATAGATGGTGAATACAAGGTAATGCCACTTGACTGCTGTGTCCTCTCTGAAGTTTATGGATTATCAGGAAAACTTACCTTGGTAGCAAATATTGTCAAATATATTATAGCTGTTATTTCTGTTATCACCAAACTTGAAACTTGAAAACTATTTCAAAATACTTAGAATATAACATGAGTAATCATAAAAATGTATCCTTCACTTATGACCAATTTGTCCAAAATATGACCAATTTTGGTCTCAAGTCATTGTGCTAATCATCATGTGACTAGACTTGATTTTTTTTTACTGTTTTGTGATGGTTGTAAAGTAAGTCACTGTGGTTGTTAAACAAGTCACATGATCGTTAGGTGAATCCAGTATATCCAATGGTGTTTTTTCCCCCTATTTTCTGCCAGTAAACAGCAAAAAGAAAGTTGCATATCATGGTCACATGACCAAAGAACTTTGCAACTAGTCATAAAGTGATCCAGTTGCCAGGTGCCCAAAATTTAATCAAATCACTGTAGGGAGTGAGGGTAATTGTACTTTATAGCTTTGAAAACTCTGGCATTATTTCAAATGGTTACTAAACAACTGGTTGTAAGTTGTAGATTACCTGTAGGAAACAGCTGGGTGCTCTTATATAAAGTTGAAAAAAATCCATCCATGAAGGACTTGTATATCCAGCCAATGAAAGATGCTTTATTGCCATATGAAGGCAAAATTTACAGATGGTATCACATAGCTCAGGAATAAGAGATTGTCTCTCTAGAACAGGGGTGTCAAACTCACAGCCCGTGTTTAGCGAAGGGGGAAAAAGTCCCAATATGTCATCTGTTGCTGCGAGTTGCTTTGGAATAACTCTTCCTGAAAATACCTGTTAATAGCGAACACTGTTGATTGTGCGGTGGACAAATAGGGAGATTTATAGCCCAGCGAAGTACTTCTAGCCTGACTTGACAGATCTTCTATTTCAGGGAAGCTATACAGACACTGCAATGGTGTCCAAGGGCTGGTTTGTTCTTTTACAATTTTAGTATGTCTTAATTTCAAGTGCTACCTTCATTATCCGGGACCTACAGAAGGATTTGTTTCCTACTATCTAGTAATGTCAAGGGATTATAATGCAGAAATGTATTCCATCTTATTTCTGCAAAAGGAAATGCTATCAGGAAAGGAGTCTTTCTTATGACAATATACTTCCTTTGAACATCTATGATGATTCTCAGTCATCCAGGTCATGGTTGTCCCAAAGGTGCTTTTTTCAAGAGGCGATTGGACTTTCTGATTCTCTTTTTGAAGATGTTTCTGAAGATGCTGAAGCTTCTTCAGCTTCCTTTGAATATTATTGAACAAAACCAGTAAGGAATTGTGTTGCAGCACTATCATACAGGTTATCCAAGAACTTGGTGTGTTCTGTTCAACCATCAGAACTATGACTTTATTTATTTGTTAGGCTTATATCTCAGCTTATACTTAATGTTGGAATATCATTTGAAAAGATTCAAAACAAATGTTCCTTTTTGAAGATGTAAGAACAAGGAGTTACTGCTGTAATTGGTGCTTTTTGCAAAAGGCAACTGGACTTCCTTGGTTTTTTCTTTGAAAACATTTTGCTTTTCATCCAGAAGCTTCTTTAGCTCATGAGAATATTGACTTTTGGAAAAAGTATGACCTAGATGATTGAGAATCTCCATAGATACTGTGGTAATTACATTTCAAGAATACTTGAAATAAGGCATGGGATACAGAAAAGTAACCGATTGTTGTTATTAGTTGCAAAGTCATGTCTGACCCATCACGACCCCATGGACAATGTTCCTCCAGGCCTTCCTGTCCTCTACCATCCTCTGGAGTCCATTTAAGCTCACGCCTAAGTAACAGATACATGAACCCAAAAGAGAACAGCCCTGAATTTTTGCAAGTGAATATTTAAACGGCAAAAAAAGCTTTTGGAAAATTTCATATTTATAGTTCACAGTTATGATGTCAGTTTTTCCTTGAATTCTTCTGGACCTTGTGACAACTTGTGGACCAACCAACAAATGAGTTCATAATCCATGAGAATTGGCATATGTAGCATTAGCACTGAGGATAAATATAGGTTGTGTGAAGTTTTGCAATGAAGAGTATGCAACAAATACTCTTTTGTCTTCATGGCTTGCAATGCCATATTTATGCTACTGGTTCTTATGCCAAGTCAACATATGTATATTATATTGAAACATAAAATTAAACAATTAAAAATAATGAGCAAAGTTTCTTTGGTTTTCATTTTCATATGAGCAAGCATAATTGCACAAGATAATACAAAACCTAAAATTTAATTGTTCTTTACTTTTCACCTGTCAACTGCTGTGATGTTCATTGGGACAAACCTTAGTGCATTTTTTAAAAAAGTAAAACAATATGAAATTCATGAGAAACCACCAATAAACGTTTGTGATATAGGGAAGAATGAAGTCACTTTAGCATGTAACAAAGAGCCATCTATCACAAAAGGATTGATATCAGCCTGATTGGTTGCACAGTTGAAATTTACCTTTAAACTGGATTTGGCTATGATTAATATTTAAGCTAAGCCAACATGCTTGGATAATATCATTGCAATAAAAATAATTATTTTTAGTTTTATTAATTTCCTGACTCTTAAATACATAGATCTTTATGAATCTGGTAATGGCAAAGTCAGACAGTTGGATATTATAGCAAAACAAAATTAAAACTGCTGCTGCAAAACAACAGCATGCTTAGACAAAACTTGAAAAACTTTGAAATATCAAACGTTATAACCATTCTTTTTCTAAGCAAGAGCAATAATATACTGCTTCACAGTGCTTTACATCCCTCTCTAAGCAGTTTCAGAGTCAGCATATTGTCTCCAACAATCTGGGTCCTCATTTTACCCACCTCGGAAGTATGGAAGGCTGAGTCAATCTTGAGCCAGTGAGAATCAAACTCCTGGCAGTCAGCAGAAATAGCCTGCAATACTGCATTCTAACCACTGCGCCACCACGGCTCAGCTAAACAAGCTTGTGATCATCAGGCTAATGTGGACATTCAAAACTACACAGAGGGGAAGTCAGTTCTGAGAGACAGCTAAATCACTGTTTCTACAGACATCTTTGCATATGGAATTGCAATAGCCAGACTGCAAGTTTAGGCATTTCAATCCATTCCCCCCTCAGCCTGTGCAAACTGAAGGGGAGAATAAATTGTAATTTAAGTCTATATCCACAATTCCCCATTGCAGGTCAGTATGGTTCTACTTCCAGCCAAGGCTGGAAACTAAGTGTCAAACCAGTGCCAAGTTTAGTTCAACCAAAAGGTATGGTAACAGGCTTCCAGAAGTCATAGCAAGTTCCATGGAAATGAGAAGCAGAAAACTCAGAAGGATGTAGAAAAACTGATCTGTGTGAGATACCATCCCACAAGACCACATGGCTGGCTGCTTTAACATTATCCTAACTGATAACAAAGAGAAGGAGGTTCTTATATTTACAGATACATCTGTTTATGCAGTTTTAACCAATGATCAGCAACTAGTTAACTATAGAAGGCTTTTGTTTATATAAAGGTATTTTTAATCTGAGATACTGTTGGCATGTAAATGCATCATAATGAAAACATGTTTTCTCCAGACAGTTACATAAAACATTATTTTTTTCTCACATAAAACAAAAGTTTTTGTAAACAATTCCATGGGGTTTAAACATTCATTGTCAAGTTAGCCCTCACCACAAAAAAAGTGCACAAACATGCATGAGCATGGATGAAACTACTTACCATACTTAAACATCTTCAGTTAAATTCTTGACTAGGCTACCCAGCAGTGCAAGAGACAATAAACTTTCTGTTTCTTTAATTGATTAAAGGATAACCCATCTGGTTCCTTTTCTCAAAGTCTTCTTGTTGCTTTGCCTTGGCAATGTTCGCAATGATTAAAAAGTTCCTCTGGTTTTTGAGAAGCCAGAGCGAATTAGAGGAGCATTGATGAAATGAGTTTGTTGTTTGTTCTTGTTACAATGAGAGCTTGGCTTAATTGAATCAAACTCAAGGAAACTTCTCTTCACATTGTAGCCATCTGTCATGAGGTGACATAGCATCAAAGACTACATGAGGCCATACATTTTAAACACTGAATAGTGATCACCACAGTCCATCAGAAATATAAAGTGCACTTCAGTATTATTCCAAGATTTCCAGTAACTCCATAACCCCCCACTTCACCGATCTATGCAATATTCAATTTAAATGCAAGCAAATTGACTATTTAAAAGAGGGGTTTCTTTGCAGTAGAAGCTTCAAAACTTAAGTCAATGTTACTGCTAATAAAATTTACATAAATACACACAAATATATCCCTTCTTTCCTCCTCCAGCATAACTCCTACTCTATACTGGAAGTGTAATCACATCAGACTTTGAGATTAAGTACCAATGAATACCATGAGATTTGTTTGTGAATATATATTTTTAAAGTTATTTTGAATGCCTTCTGTTCTTTGAGGCCAATGAGGGAAACACTTTTACTCAACTGCTTTGTTTATAAAAGTAGTTACTCCAAAGTACACATTAAAAAATATGCTATTTTAGGTAATAGAAATTTACTTTAAAAAATTACAAATATTAAATAATTGCAATCAATCTATAATAACTTTCAACACTGGACTACATTTAGCAATTTACAATATTTGATAGTTTATCATCAGTTTTAATTTGAATCTGACAGCTGTCACCCATCTGTGTGCACCCTTTAAAGCCACAATGATTCTGAGATTTCAACATCTGTGAACTTCAGCTTTTGAGCTTTCAATATTTCAGATAATATGTCACATTGATAAAGTGAATGAAGAGCTTCTTATGCAACATTTGGGATGGTTAAATAAAAGTCCTAGCAAAATTGTTTTTCAACACTGAGACAATGAGATAGAAATGTTCAGCAAATGACATGTGAATTCTGTAATTCATAAGGAACAAGGTTTACGGTATTTGATATTATACATTATTCCTAATGTAATCTATCAGAAAGTACTGTGTGCAATATTCTTTAAAATAGCAAACAAACAAAGATACTGTAGAAATCTCATCTTACTTGGTTTTTTTGGGAGAAATTAAAGATAAATTCAATATTTATTCATACTTGCTTCATTCCCTTCTTAGAACAGGGATGTTCAAACATGGCAACTTTGAGACTTGTATGCTGACTGGGGAATTCTGGGAGTTGAAGTCTACAAGTCTTAAAGTTGCCAAGTTTGGAGATCCCTGTTCTAGACGACTTTCAGAATTTCAGCTACTAAAAATGATTCAGCATTTAAATGTGACCCAGCAAATGTACTATAAATCCTTACTTAACTGCTAGAGTAAATAAAAGACTACTGCAAAACTCAGTTTAAGAAATTATTATACATTGTTTTATGTATCATTATATAAAAACTTACAATTAGCAAGCATATGACACAAAGAAGTGGATTGGAATAAGTATGAATGCATGCTTTTTACAATGAATCTCAAACATTTTTTTGCCGATTGAAATATTCAGCAACATACATGCAGATCAATTTCTCAGCGTGACCTTCTGCCACATCATTAGATACGTTTTCAACTGATACTTCTGTTGAAGTGGTTATGAATCCATAAATACCTGATTTAATCATTTGTTCCTGAAAGTAGATAACTTTTCTTTGTAATCAAATAACAAAATAAATAACAATATAAAAGAAAAATATGATTACAATAAATGATAGTAATAAGGGTCTTATTGCCATTCATTAATTTTTCTTATTATTGACTGATGGTTTTTTTTCTCCACGAAATCGGAGTAGTTCATTGGAGTCTAGAACATCTCTAGCTTGTAGTTCCAGAGCTGATACTTTCATAAGTCACTGTTGTATATTCAAAATCACCCCGGATGCACTATTCTGAAGCAATCTACATAATGAAAAAAATGAACATATAACAAGTTCAATGGATAGAAACTTATTTGATACAATATGTAAAATATTGTAACATAAGAAGGATGTTATACAGATAAGATACCATGAATTCAACCATGAAAAGAAATGTGATTTATGTGGAAGCTAGTTCTGTGCAAAATTATGAAAATTGCTGACATGGGTCTGCTTTTGTACCTTAGGCCTAAAAATCAATCCATTCATCGATAGGGATTTAATGAAATACCTGGAGAAGATGGACAAAAATTTTTGTCCATTGGGATTTTTAAAAAGATTTTAAGCAATAAAACTACTTGTGATTGGGAGTATGATATACCCAACCTCCAGGTTTGGCTACCTGAGGGAAAAAGACATGTGAAGCCATGACAAATATAGAATATCACTTCTGGTAATTGGAATTTGGATATAAAAACACTTATGAGCATATAATTTACAGGAAGGGATGAACAGAAGACTGCTAAACAGATTCATTGGCCAGGGACAAGAAGAATTTTTAATTGATGTATGTATATATGTGTGTGTGTGTGTGTGTGTGTACGAACATACAGATAGATAGATTTAGATACATATATGATATGTATACATGTATATGTGTGTATACACACATACACAGTACATATGTGTGTATGTATACACACACACACACAAATTCACATGTAAAAACTAGATCATATAGATGCAGACAAACTAACAAAATATTTAAAATATTGATTTAGCTACCACTATTAATCAATTTCCAAGTAAACTATATTTCAAATAAAAATAATTCACACATAAACAAACTTAAATTCATTTCAGCCAAGCTTTAAAAAAATAATGGAACTATGGAACTATCTTCTTCAGGAAAGATCTTTTCACAATGATCAGCAGCACTAAAATTAATCATTTTTCATTTTGGCATGCATGAAACAATGGCCTTTGCCCCTTCCTTCCCCCAAATATTCCACTAGGTGTATCTTACTGTTCAGTGATAACCACAATATTAAACATCACTTAATACACATAGTTTGAAACTGCCTACAAATTCTGTGACTTATATGCTACCTCTGAAGTGTATACTTATCTCCTAGATTTATTTTCAATAATAGGGGAAACTAAGTGTATAGAATTCTTCTTAAAATAAAGTGAGAAGTAGGATCAGTTCAAGACATGAGATGTTTTTCCTGCTGGGTCTCAGAAATTAATTTTCTGCACTTCCTTTGTAGTTCATTACTCAGACCAGTTCTTTAATTACAAATTCTTGTTTCCTTCATCTTTTCAATAGTCATGAATTATGTGTTTAGAACCTGAACTCCTGGATCACACCAAAACCTTGGGTGTGGGCTAAAAAAATGGCACCAATTTGTGCTTTGCAAAGTGACGTAGGACAAAAATATTAAATTTATAGGGACAAGGAATTTGTTAAATCTATTCTATTAATTTATTGTAATTATATTAAATAAAATAAACTTTGATTTTGGCCTAATGATCTTGGACTATAGCCAAATGTGGTTGTATATTGTTGGGTGATGACATTCACTATAGTGCATCAGTAAGTGCCACTCTTAACAGTCAAAATAAATACCTGAGAAGGTTATCATGGGGAATAGAAAAATGAATAAGAATTCTAAGATTTCAATAAGAAACAAGTTCAAACTCCTATTTCATGAAGATGGCAAATAGGCCTTGCGTAAAACCAGCTTCAGTGAATTGTGAGGATAAATAAGAAATAATCTGCATATTAATTCCACTTCCCTAAAATAAGCATGCCATCAATTATGACTATTTATAGATCTAAAAGATAGATTCTCTATTATCCTATAGTGTGTAAGCTGCAGGCTTGAAGTTATTTTGAAACATTTTAAACCCTGGATTTTAAAAGAATAACAATCAGAGTGAATGGTAATGTCAAACCGCTGCTTAACAATCAAGCTTAATATTCAAAATCATGTTTTGCAGGATGTTATAATGGAATGGAGGGAAGTGACTGAATAAATTGTATGTGTTATTGAAATTACAGCAAATGAGCCTGGTGGTGCACTTAGCTAGTGCACTACTAAGTGTTTTCACTTAGCTCCATCTGCCTGCAATTAGTGCAAGTTCAATTCTCACCAGGCTCTAGGTTCACTCAGCCTTCCATCCTTTTGAGGTAGGTAAACTGAGGACCCAGATTGTTGGGGGCAATAAGCTGACTTTGTAAAAATGCCACTTGGTTGGTGGGACAAAAGCCCTAATTAAGCAGGCATATACAAGGAATGAAGGCTATTGCTAAGCACATTGATTTGTGTTTACAAAATTGTAAGCCACCCTGAGTCTCCGGAGAAGGGCGGGATATAAGTTGAATTTTAAAAAAAATTCCTTTTAAAATCTTTGTACATTCAGGGAGTAGCAACATTTTTCAAACAAGCTAAAACACACAATCACAAAAACCAAATTATAAAAGGATCTCAGATTATTTTCGGAGAAAACAAATGAAATGCAGGGATGGTGAATTGGGAACAATATTTTCAGTTGTTCACTTACCTTCAGTTGTCTTTTACACCCTAGTTGTGTTGTACTCAGATTCATGTTTGTTTAGAGACCCAATGAGGCAGAACCTGGAATGTTATGGCTATTTCATTCAACATAATAATGTTTGCATAGGAAAAAAAAGAAATACATGCATATACATTCTTTACTGAAGCATATCTAAAGATTCAGGCAAATTAATTTAAGATACCTAAAACTGGTGGGCAAAAACAATGCTCTTATTAACTTTATCAATCCTTTAAAATTAGTCCACTAAAATGGCATGGTGCAACTGACTTTTTAATCAGATCTGCTGATGGGTTTGGGGTTTTTTTTAAATTTTTTTCTGTTTTTTTAAAAATCTGTCTTAATCTAAATTATTAACTACTTATTCTATTTTATATTGTCTCTTTTAATTGTCTTGTGAGCTGCCCTGAGTCCCTCAGGAGAAGGGCGGCATATAAATAAAATTAATAATAATAATAACTAATTGGCAAAGTGCTCTGAGAGGTTTGGATTGGGGTGTTTGCAGTGAGGAGGGGTATGTCAAGCAATGCAGAAAAAAGACAATAATGATGGGGCTCCAATCGTATGGTTGCATCCACCAATTTAACTTGTTTTATTCCTCCTCTGTGTTGTAGACACCCCAGGTTGGCTAGCTTTTATGTAGATGGAAAAGACTGAACACATGAACACAATAATATGGAGAATAAAAAAATGCATGTGTAAAGCCTAAACCTATCACAAGGTTTCTGGCAGTTTCCAAGTACATTGCATTTAAATATTTTTCACTTTGTATTTACTCATAATCTTTTAAGCATTTTTATTAACAAGCATGCAGGGTGCATTTCACAGCAAAAGAGTCCCCATAATTTTCTTTGAAACAGTAATTCTGCCAGACTTGATTGAGAAAGCTTTTGCTCTGCTACTTTTTTTTCCATAAGCAAGTCGAAAAGAATATCAAGCTAAAGCATAAAAATTACCCCTAGTCTAAATTGCAAATAAACAAGAAAGTAATGATATACCAACTACAGAAATCATCATATCATATTTCAAAATATTGTATTTTGCTGTATAAAAGAAACGTGATCAATGAGGGGGAAGGCGAAGGGATTTTCTCATTGGTTTAACCCTCCCTACAATCTGGAAGGAGAAAATATTACATTCAAGCTCTCTAAGAAATCACTCTGCATGCTGATTTTTCAAAGAAAACTGCCCTTAATTAAATCAAAAGTATTTCTGGTAGGTAAAAGTCTATCTACCATTTCATACATTTTTATATTTAATGAAATTAAAATAATAAGACACCATACCCCACTCCTGAAAACATTAGAGACAATTTTTGATGATGGAGCAGTATTAGAAAGATCAAAAACAAAGAAACTAACAAAGGAAAAATGAAATCAGACAGGCAATGGAGTATTTGCAATTAGAATTTTTCACAAAATAAGTATAACTACTGTACATGCAAAACCCAACTTAACTATAATCAATGTTATTCTTTAGCCGCTTTAAAAATTAAGTAAGCCTCCCTAGAAATAGCTGCTTAACTCTTTCCTTGTTTGACCTTTCTATGCTATAAATTCCTCCATACAACTAGGCCGCGTGTGTGCATGTATGGAAAGGATGAAGGCTGCACTTCAGAACTAAAACTTTTAGAGCCTAGATTAGTGAACAGTCAAAGACAGGAAAGTTTAAACTTCATTATTTCTTGATTATCAAAGCCAGACAATAAAGCCTGGTACCGTAATGGTCTCCATGGCTACTTTACGCCAAATAGCAGGTAAATATAAATAGAAAGAACCTATTTTCATCTGCCAAAAATTTGCCGGGGAATACTGCCATGGACTGTATTGGGTTAGAAGTTGTAGTAAATACCTAAAAATATAAATAAGGACAATTTTGGATTCTTAGCAAGCAGAATCACTGACTTGCTAAGTGATTCTTGGCTATTTTCATGGGATGGTACCAAAAGCACCTTCTCCTCCTCTATCCCCTTCCCGCCGAAGAAAAAACAAGAAAACAACCACCGCTCTTTAGAATACTCATCCATCATGCATAAATGCATCCTGGAAAAAGTCTCACAAACAATGGTTGGACTGTAAACGGATATGCAGATTAGAAAAATAAATAAATAAATAGAAAATAAGAGCTAAACCCAGTCTTCATGCAAAAGTCCTCATCAAAAATCTATTGATACTGACCGCTGAACAGCTTTGTCATGTCTGGAAAGCCTGTGACTCGTGGTTGGTACCTCTTCAATTTCATCTATCTCACACACATCTGCAGCTTCTTGTGAGTAGCTATGCTTCATGACAAGGATGTTTCTTCTGTTCATAGGCTGGATAAGGGGCTTTGCAGGCTGGGGTTGAATTTCTGTCAAGATTGGTGTATCTCTTGTGCTAAGATTACTATGGCTGCCCTTAGTGCTAGATAATTGTGATCCACAGTGGTGGTCATGAATGCATTTCGAAGATGATCTACGGAGTTTATGATAATTTTCAAAGTCATCTGCAATATCTGCAAGGTCCACTGAAGTTCCTGTCCCTCTGAGAGTACATAACTCATAATGAGGTGGCTCAAAAACTTCTTGGAATACTGTTTGATCAAAGTCTGCTTTCTTCTGGACAAATCTTTTACGAGGCTGTTTGATCTGGACTATAACAGAGATAATGATAAGGAGGATCACAATGCAAGAAGTCACCCCAATGATTGTCCCACTGGTATTTGTAAGCTGGTCCCACAGGCTGGCTTTTGTCTTTTCTGTGAGATGGGAAAGGGAATAAAAAAATAAAACAGAAAATTAAAATCCACCTTTAAAAAAAAAAAAAATGACCATTAGTTTTATGGATTGTTACCATGATGATTCTTTCTCAATCTTTCCAAACTGGGTACTGTCTAGATGTGTTGCAACTGCATGTTTCAATAGATTTCATAGCTATACACCTGGACACTTTGATAATTATGTTCCAATACATTTGAAGACTATAGAACTGATATAAGAATACAAGAAACACAGAATTATATGGCAGGACAGCATTTTGCTGATCAGAGACTAAATTCAATTCTCTGGATTTGCTCCAGCTTTATAAACCTCTGTAAGTCAAATAGTTGGATATACAGTAATTCTACAGTTAGAAGTCACGTTCTGACAATTATAATTTGCATTTCTGTAAAGTACAAATCAAGTATACAAACAAACAAACAAAATTGGTGGAATAATGTCATTTTGTGCAATCTCATAAAAACTAAGGTTTTTTTTCCATTTAACCAAATCCTCAAAAGTGCAATGACAGATTTTCCAAACTTCTCCATTATGGTGACATCCCTAAGAGGGGATAGCTATTTTTTTTTTACCATGAATTCCCTACAATAATAACCTGGTTCTCAGAGTGAAAAGTTAATTTGTTATCTCTACCTTAGTCAGGCATTGGAATGTTCAATCAAATCTTTTTTTTAACTGGTCCTGGAATCCGAAAGTAGATCAAATAGGTTTGCATTAATATCTTAGAGTTGAAATAAAACTATTCCAAGGTGTGTGTGCCTTCAGTTCAATAAACAGTGCTACAGATCAAAAAATTATTTATTTATTTATTTATAATTGTATTTATATGCCGCCCTTCTCCCGTAGGACTTGGGGCAGCTCACAAGGTTAAAACCACAATAAATAATCCAATAAAAAACCATTTGGGATAAATACAATATAAACATAATTATAA
>JANHFM010002117.1:83854-95667 GCA_032468115.1 Grayia smithii
ATCTATAAACTTTATCAAAATGTTGATATAATATTCTTCAGTAATATAATATTCTTCAGAATGGTCTATAGTTTAGAAAGTAGAAAATCCCTCCATATCTTTAACCCATTGTAATTATTACCACATTTTTCATAAGTAATTTAATTTGTCACTAAGCATTATATGCCATTACTATTTTTATCTACCATATTTAATAAAACTAGTGTGGAATAGATAAGCAATTCATACCATAATTAAAAACTTGTCTTAGAATTTAAACTATGCTTCAAGGTTGCAGAATAAATGAATATCTTAAATTATCTTAAACTCCAAAATTTGGCTTGGTAAACATCCACCAAAGTACCTCAGAAACATCTTAAGATTCCCTGAACAGAAATCAGAAAAATACATCTGGCAGGTCTTTAGGTAAACAGAAAGCTTCCTTGCATTAGTTGTTATACAGCCTATAATGTAGCTGAAAAATAAACCCAACCACTCAGGCAATATGGTTTTAAAAGACAGAAAGAATGGTGTCACTTTTTTGAAATATACTGAATCCTCAATGTTTTCATAGTTGTTTCTAAGGTAACAACTGTGTCTTTGATTTGAATAAATAAAATTGAATATTAAAAAAGTTTTGATCATAGAAAGAATATTTAGGAACAACATCAGAGTTATGCAGAGATTAAGGTCAACTTGATTTATGAATTTGGGAACTGTAAATTATCATCTAAACTGTATCATGCAAACTATCAATCTCTACACAGAATGCATCAGGATTTTGTTAACCTAACCCAAATTATGCAGAAAACTTTTCTCCATACATTTTCAGAGTGTTACTCTAAATGGTATCTTCTGTATCAGAAAATAGTATGTCAAATAATTGTTGGGTTTTTTCAGAAATAAGCAGCTTTTCTGCCACATTCCTAACTGCTGATTCTTCATTTTCTTTTTATCAATCTCTTCCAGAAAAACACTTACCCCTTTCCATTCTGTAATATACACTCAGTTGGATAAGTAGATTCTTAAAAGATGAATTCAGATTTGCATTTGAAATAAAGGGATGGGGAACTTTAAACCACATATATTTAATTTCACTTGATAAATCATTTTCTGTTAATCAATTGTTTTCTTCCAGTCTTTGACAATCAATACCTCAGAAGGGAATTCTTCCTATTTGTCTTCTATAAATCAGGTTTATTCAATGTATGTACAATTACATTAATAAATCTTACCATGTGAATATTTTTAGTTAGTTGGTACTGACATTTCAATAAGTTTGATTGCTTAGACTTAAGTGCATTTAATTAGCTTGTATACATCAAATGTGTGGGTTGATATATACAATTTAATATGCAAAAGAAAACAGCTTTCTCAAGACTGCATGAGGAGGATTTCAGAGGATTACCCATTGCTCAATAAAGACCACTGAGTCTTACTTACTACTCAGTAAAGAAATACAATTTAAATGACCCATGACGAACAGTCATTCTGCTTCTGCTTAACCCATCAACTGAAGAAGATCCCACAGCCTCTTTGAATAACAACACTGGTTACAATGTCATAATAACTGCTGTTATTAAGGGCTTTTTAAAACAAAATGGAATCTGTCTTTCTAGCGCTTAAATCCATTTATCCTGAAGACTAGAAAATAAATTAGATTTTCAATGAAGTTCCTTCTCTGTTATTTGAAGAGTACTGTCACATAAACCCGTGGTCTTCTTGTTTTGAAGACTACACATTCCAAACTCCTTCATTTTCCTTTCATGGGAATATGACTAACTCTATATTCTGGCTTTTCTGGTCTTCCAGAATTTAGCTATCACAGGGATAGTCCACAGTTTTCTCCTATGACATAGAATTTCTAGCCTGGCATCCCTCCTTAAATCTGTTCCAATTCTTCTGAATCCTTCTTATTAAATTATGTCTAGAACTAGATATTCAAAGTAAGGTATTCTGATACCTGTAGAATAAAATCAAACTAATATTCCCTATAACTTGGCACCTGTGTAAAACTATATCAGTAGTTTTATGCAGCCACATCACACTGCTGGATCATTTTTAATAATCAGTGACTATTTTAAAATCTTTTGTGCAAAAACTATTATCAAGGCTGTTACCTAACTGAAAGCTTTGTTCTACTTCATTTTGCTATTTTTGACATAATTCTCTAAATCACCACAATCATTTTGAACTTGGTTTCTCTTTTCTAAGTTATTAAACAACCCATTCCTGGTAATGTCGGTATATTTGAAAAAGATCTCTCATTCTTTGTAAGCATTGATATTTTAATCCTCATACATATTCCTGACAAGCAAGGAAATCCAAATCACTATGTATCACTTGGGTTCCGTTTATATAGAGATAGAGCATCTGTAGAGACGTGATAGAAAATAGCTTACTTGGTAATCACATAAAGTATCATCATATTTATTTGGTATGAAGGAAAACACCATTAAATGTTAGATGACAATGGAATTCTTATTAAGTGTCTTACGTTCTTGGAAAGATGTGAAGAGCATCTGGAATCGGCTATTTCGACTGCCTTCATCTGCCCACATGCGGATTACTCCAAGACCTGTACGCAGCATCACATCATTAGCAACAGTACTGCAAAACTTTGCTTTTAAATCCTCCACTGAGCTACTTCCATCATAGACAGCCACAAAGTTCCTTTTGCATTCATTAGAATTCTGCATTTCATAGTCCAAGAATCGTAAATATATCTATAAAAAAGAGAACAGTGAACATGATAGCATAGACCAACACCTGCATTTCCACATCACTTTTTGCTTTTCAAATACAGCAAAACAGTGAACAACGATCACATTTATGTTCCTGAATGGTAGCATACCACAAGAAAGCAGGATCATGAATGGAACTCAGAATCCTTTTTCTAATGATTTATTTGTCCTTGGAAGAATTTTCTCAGGTATGCTTATCACAAACTCATTATGATCAAGTCTATGTATTCACATAACAATAATCAAAGGTCTTTATATTACTCAGAACAGAATAGAAAATGAGTATGCTTCTTCATATAGTTTCACCACATTTTTCATTATTTACAGAAAAGGAAAAAAACGTAAGAAATAATTTGTCCTTTTTTCTTCTGTTTATCCACTCTATTCTGTTTGTCTCAAAACTAGTAGATCAGTTGTTTTAAAACCCAGGAATGCTTAAGAGAAAAAAAGATTTTGGCATTCTTTTCTTATTTCTTTAAGTAGTAGAACATTACCTGCTTATTTTTAAATAATGAAATAAAATCATCTAGAATTTGTTAACTTTTCTATAATTTAATTGTGAAACATCAAAATTCCTGTACAGGTGTTATCTCTTTCTGCACTTCAAACTTTAATGGTCCAGAGCAATGCTTAGCAGAATCGATCAATGCCTAATCAGACTTAATGCAGCATCAGCAATTAAAATAATTAGTCCAAAATAATTTAGTAAAACCCTTGTGTCCAAAAGACCACTAATAGGCAAGCTTTTGAAATTTGGGAAATGAGACATTCTTCCATTGAAAAAAAAATGTCTTTTACTGCCTGCCGATTTAGTTTCTTTATAAGTACAATAATGACAAACAGTTTCTAACATCCTCGATAGGACAAATAGTTATCTTATTTTGCTCATCTTCTTGATTATACTCAAAAATGTTTAGAATGATAGGAAGACAAAGAAATATACAACCGGATGGGGCAGAAGCAAAGGAGGTACAGCACAACAGAACAAAGATGTTGCAAGGAAAATATTTTTTTTCCTCTTATACTGCATTGTAAATATCAAAATTTCATACACAAGGATCTAGTTCTTTCTAGAAATCAGTGGTTGTTCTACTGCTGCAGAAATAAATGGTTTTTTTAAAAAAAATAACAAATTAAGCATGTCAATCCAATTTTTTGCCACAACCTTTATGCATACAGGCTCAAAGTGTCTAATAGCTTTTGATATGCATTTGGTATGTAGTGTATTTGGAAAATAGATCTTAAAATGTGTTGGACCATTTCCAAAAGAACAAATTTATGGTACTTTATATAAACTTTGGGTCCAACAACTGAGAAAGGTCTTTACCTTTGAAGAACATTAAATCTTCAAGAAAATACTGTGCATTTCTAATTGAAAAGGAATTCAGTATTGCTGCAATACTATGTTGATGCTATGGGGCCACATACTCAGTTCTATTTTTGACTCCAAAAAAGATGAAAAATAACCCACAGATATTTGAACTGAATGCTCTTTTCAAGCCCATTTGTCCTAAAACAAAGAGCAACATCTTCAAAATAAAACAGTATACCGTATATTCCGGCATATAAGACGACTGGGCGTATAAAACGACCCCCAACTTTTCCAGTTAAAATAAAGAGTTTGCCAGCCATGCATCTTGCAAGGTCAGTACCCGGCGTATAAGACGACCCCTCACTTATCTGAAGATTTTAATGGGTTAAAAAGTCGTCTTATACGCCGGAATTTACGGTAAGTGCTATTGCTATTATACTGTACATGAGAAAGATCAGCAATAAAACCCATTGAAACAGAATCCCAGACACCCGATAAGGGAGGAACTAAGGTAAACTGGCCAGACCTTCTGAAATATTCTAAGTTTGGCCACCAAATTTCTCCGACTACTTTATGGGCAAACATTTTAGCTATTCAATTCATAATTAAAGCCACACTGTCACTGCTCTTCATGTTTTCAATAATTCCACTCTTTATGATCAGATCACCTTAGAAGAACAACAGAATTGGAGGTGACTGTGGAGATCTTCGAGTCCAAACCTCTGCTCAAGTAGGAAACCCTACACCATTTCAGACAAATGGTTGTCCAATCTCTTTTTAAAAACCTCCAGTGATGCAACACTGATTCTTCTCAATCCACCAGTTCTGTTCACTTGCACAATATAATTAATTTGAAGAGCTTGTCCACCATTCATTTCTACAAACATAGGTTTCTTTACTAATTGTATGGACAGTTTATATTCTTGCACTGGGGACTCACGTATGAAGCTGGCTATTGCACCTGGGTCTAGAGGAACTAAGAATTGAGTATGCACAAAATATAAAAGGGATAATAAAATATACTTGCCTGTTGTCAGCTGCCAAAGCTCTTCTTAACTTGTCTTGAGGTCAAACCTCCTGAGCTCTTGAGAGCGAGCCCTGCAAACATTTCAAAAGATGAGGCTCAGGCACTTGCTTGCTATGTGGCCTGCAGTTCCACAAATGTGGCATTTAGCAACTGAGGCCTATACCTTAATGGGGCAAACCTTAACTGAGTGTCCTGGGCTCCCAATACAGAAATGCAAACCAAGATTTTCTTCTTCTGCTTCTGTTATGGATAGAATCTTACTGCTTCTTTTGCATGGGTTGTCCAGCACTCACCTCCAAGGTTATGGGGAGGAAGAAGTGAATGGAGTCCATAAAAGTTCTTTCTCTTTTCTCTCCCGTGTCTTGTCTCCTCCATTCACCCATGAATTAACACACAATTTTGGAACAATTTCTCTAAATTCTCTGGTGTGCTTGTTTTATTAATTCATTCCAGAGTTCTTCTTGGATCTGATCAATCAGAGTAAGATCACTCCACCATATATCCCTAACATGTGATTGCAAATCTGACACACTCTCTCAAACTCTATGGTTGCCCTTTTTCAGCTTGCAAGTCTCTCCATTTCCTGTTGCTGTCCTGAATTATTAAATGCAGCTATACATTTTTGCGTGCAGTTCTCATACTTATCCAGCAATGGATCCATGCCTTCAATGAGGGACATAGCTGAGGACTCTCAGAACAAAAGTTGGAATGATCTGTAAAAAAATATGTTTGCTGACATTCCCTAAACAATTTACAATGAGCTGTGAAATTCAGAAACTGGTCCTTGGTTCTTCCAACTTCTCCAGAAAAATCTTATGAGAGTGAAGAAATACCACTTGGGCTGCAGCTGTTGAGACGCTCCTGGTTGAGCAGCAAGCTGTGTCCCAAATGCAGAATTACTTGTACCATGATCCACTTGCTGTTGAAGTTGTTACAATGCTTCAGCAGGTTTTACTGCAACCTTGAGTTCCTCAGTTAAACTGTCATCTCCATAATCAAAGAGAAGGGCTGTAGTTTCTCTGAATAAAGAATAGGAGGCTTTCAAAACTGATACTAACTCTTTGATGTAGGTCAGGAAGCAGATACCACACAGCAACTGGAACTCTTTTCTACTGTTGGAGGGTATAACAACAGATTCTTGAAAGCCTTACTAAGTTTCCTTCTGCATCCTCTTATTCTAAAAAGAATCAAGGTAGGATTCTTTTGAGTTTCTCATCCTTTCCTGGACTAAGCAGGAAGGACTTGCATTCCTTCAAGGTTAGCTCTGTATTCCCCCACAAAGTGCAGTTAAAAGTTTCTTCCTGGATTTTCTTAATCAAGGTTCGGCATCAAAGTCTCAGCAGGACTGTTTTCCTTAGCTGGATGTAACCTCTCCAGTTTACTTATCCTGGTGAATTTGTCTTGGGTTTCTACTTCTGTGAAATGAGGGAGCTTGAGGTTCACAAATCTTCCCTCTAAGGAACAACCTCCTGCTGGAAATCAGATTGGCTCCCACATTACTGACCTTTTTAAAGCTTCAAAAACCTGAATTGTTTCACATTGCCTTGGGGGATGAGAAGGTACCTTTGGTTTATGATGCTATTCTTCCTTGATTTATTTTGATCTTACAGTATGAATATTTTATTATAATGATACTATATTGTTTTTTGCCATGTGGTCTGAGTGCAGTGGCAGGTAACTATTTAATAAACAAATAATAATCATTCCATTTGTCAAACAGAGTTTACATACCTCAGTGATTATCTGATTTTTAATACCACCGACAAAATGCACAGTATGATCACATTAGAAATTATGTCAGTTCACTGCTGTAGTTATATGCTGACATTAATTCACAACAGATTATCCCATTTTCTTTGAAAATGGTCGACAAATGGAAACAAATGAAAAATGCTACTTTTGTCACCATTAAAAATGGTTTAATAGGCAAAAAAAAAAAATCTAACTGGGAAAACAGAGCTAGAAATGGAATACTGATCTATGGTATGTGAAATAGCGGAGCACTACATATATGTCAAGAACCAGTTTGGTATAGTGGTTAAGGCACCAGGACTGTAAATTCTAGTCCAGCCTTATGCACAAAACCAGCTGGGACACCTTGGGCCAGCCACTTTCTCTCAGCCCTAGGAAGAAGGCAAGGGCAAACTACTTCCAAAGCCTTGCCAAGAAAACTGTAGGGGCTTGTCCAGACAGTCATCAGGAGTCAAGATTGGCTCAG
This sequence comes from Grayia smithii, assembly GCA_032468115.1. Classification (NCBI taxonomy): domain Eukaryota; kingdom Metazoa; phylum Chordata; class Lepidosauria; order Squamata; family Grayiidae; genus Grayia; species Grayia smithii. The sequence goes on from JANHFM010002117.1 coordinate 91,135, forward strand.
AGACACAGACACATTTATATGTCTTATTAAAGAAACAGAACCCCTTTCTAAGACTAAGAGTAATAATGCTTTTTTGTCAGGAATCAAAGTTTTAACATTTAATGAAAAGCTATCTCTTAGAAATCACACCAAATGGACATACATGTCTTCAATTTCATCACAAAGTGAACTGCAAGTATTTCCAATTCTGTTTAAGGATGGTTCAGACAATGCCTTCCATTTAACATTCCTTTGTTTCCCCTCCATGTTTTCCTTACACAACATCAACAACAAAGAGTTGAGCAGGGCAAAACAAAGTAAACGAACAATGCATTTTGATTGATTTGTCAACCTTCAGGTATATTAAATCTCTTCCCTTAATGCAGGGCTGTCTTAAGGCATCTTTAAGAACTAAGTAGGTGACATATTTGACTAGAATAGAAAATCTTGTTAGTCTTCCATTTTAAGAATTTGAGGATTTGTATCCTCAGACTATGAAACAACTAACCACTGGTTTCCTCTACTTAATGCAACATTTAGAAATTACAGCAATAAAGTAGCATATTTATCTACTTCCACAAAGGCTACAATAGATATACATTTTTCTTGCACCAGTATCTTAGCAACAAGACAAAGGCATCTATGAAACTGTTTTTAAGTTCTTTGTCTACAACTGAGTATGCAAAGGCAAATTCTGAAGACAACAATTTAATAACTCATTACTTGCAAATAAATAATGTGAGTTTTATGAACAAAAACTTCCTAGTTTCTTCTTTCCATAAGAATAAAGCCGTGATAAATGATGTGCCTGTGTGTGTGTATGTATGTATGTATGTGTATATATATAAAAAATATGTATGTGTATATATATATATATATATAAATAATAATAATCTATACTATAACATCACAGAAATTCTGAGAGAGAAAAAATATATCTTTCTTTTCTGCCAAAAAGGTAATAATGGAAGAATACATGAAAGCATTTGTTTTTTAAAATGAAGGCTGATTGATAGCAATGTTGTCAAATGGAGACCTTTCTTTGCATTTTTGAAGATCCAGTGACCCCTAGTGATATTCTGGAAGGCTAACTGATGCTTGATATAATGCTTAATACCCTATGACTCATGCCGAATGTATCTTTTCTTTCATGTACACCAAGAGAGTATGCACCAAGACAAATTCCTTGTGTGTCCAATCACACTTGGCCAATAAAGAATTCTATTCTATTCTATTCTAAAAAAAAAAAAAACTTGGCAACTTTACAGGTGTGTGGACTTGGCTGGTGAATTGTGGGTGTTGAAGTCCACAGATGTTAAAAAATTCCCAAGTTTGAAAATCACTGGCCCAGCCCTTGCCTGTACAATAGCCACCACTGGACCGGCATATGCATCCATTGTGAAGTTGTTGTTGTTTTTAAAGTAGATTCTCATCCGCAACAAGCTTGTTTAAATTATGATGTAATTCGCTTGGTGATTTTACCATTTTAACTGGAATGTCTAAAAGTAATAGAAGACATATTTTTCTCCCAGAATAATCACCCTATAAAAGGAGTTTATTATATTTAATCTCTCTATCAAATTTTTGCATCACCTTTCTCACATTAGTGACTTGGTAATTTAAAAACAACATAATAAAACAACATAAAACATGCACACTTAAAAACAAAAAACAGTTAAAATTTTACAAGTGAAAAATGAACATTTAAAAGATTAAGATTGAGAAGGAACAACTGGCCCAAAATCACTGGGTCAGCTTTTATTTTATTTTATTTATTTATTTTATTTATTTATTTGTCAAGCATATATAAGATAGTAGATAAAAGTATAAACATAATTTTAATTCATGAAAAGGATATGAGTAAAAAGGGACATTAGGACAGGGACAGTAGGCACGCTGGTGTGCTTATGCACACCCCTTACAGACCTCTTAGGAATGGGGTGAGGTCAAAGACGCCTAGAGAGATGTTGGAGGTCCATGCATGCCGAATCTGACCGAACACTCCTAAGAGCCCATATTGGGACTTATTTAGTAGCATTGAGAGTGGCAAAACGTAATTATATCACCACTCTCATTGCATCTGCGGAAAACACCTCAGCCGCCCTGTTTAGAGTGACCCGTTCTCTCTTAAATCAGAGAGTGAGGGTGAACCCCTTGCAGGGTAGAGCTGAGGACTTTGCACAGTTTCTGCAGGATAAAGTCGCTCAGATCCGGACTGGCTTGGACTCCAACTGGGCAGAGTCCAGTGAGAGGACGGAGGTAGGTCTTGGTGATGACATCTGGATTGAGTTTGACCCTGTTTCTCTGGATGATGTGGACAGGATTATGAGCAGACTGAGTGCCACCATGTGTTTACTGGACCCGTGTCCTTCCTGGCTGGTGTCAGCAGTGCAGGAGGTGACCAGAGACTGGCTCCAAGCTATTACCAATGCTTCATTGAGAGAGGGAGTCTTCCCCACCTCGTTGAAGGAGGCGGTGGTATGACCTCTCCTCAAGAAGCCCAGCCTGGACCCAGTCTCATTAAACAACTTCCGTTCAGTCTCCAACCTTCGCTTTGTTGTGAAGGTTGTTGAGACAGTGGTGGCACGTCAGCTCCCTCTATTCCTGGATGAAGCGGACTACCTGGACCCATACCAATCAGGTTTCAGGCCTGGGTACAGCACGGAAACGGCATTGGTCACACTGGTGAATGATCTCTGCTGGGTCCAGGACAGGGGTTATTCCTCTGTCCTGATCCTACTTGACCTCTCAGCGGGTTTTGATACCATCGACCATGGTATCCTACTGTGACGGCTCCAAGGATTGGGGGTGGGAGGCACTGTTTTATGGTGGTTCTCCTCCTACTTCTTAGGCTGTTTGCAGTCATTATTGGCAGGGGGCAGAGATTGAGCCCAAGGCCTCTCACTTGTGGGGGGGCTCAGGGATCAGTTCTCTCCCCCCTGCTACTTAACATCTACATGAAGCCGCTGGGTGACATCATTCATGGTTTTGGGGTGAGGTATCATCAGTACGCGTACTGGTGATACCCAGTTATACATCTCCACCCCAGACCAACCCAGTGATGCCCTTTCCGTGATGTCCCAGTGCATGGAGGCAGTGCGGGTCTGGATGGGGAGGAACAGGCTTAGACTCAATTCCTCCAAGATTGAGTGGCTGTGGATATCTGTGTCCCGAGCCCAAGAGATACCATCGCTCTTGATTGGGGGTGAGACTTTGCCCCCTTCGGAAAGGATTCGCAATCTGGGTGTCCTCCTGGTCTCACGGCTGTCCTTAGATGACCACCTGACGGCCGTGACCAGGGGATCCTTTGCGCAGGTTCGCCTGCTGCGCCAGTTGCGCCCTTTCCTGGACTGGGATGCATTGTGCACAGACTCTCATGCCCTCGTCACCTCAAGGCTGGATTACTGCAATGCTCTCTATATGGAGCTGCCCTTGAGGTGCACACGGAGGCTTCAGTTAATCCAGAATGCGGCCATGCAGGTAGTTATGGGAGCACTGTGATACTTCCATGTAACACCACTCCTCCGCGAGCTGCACTGGCTTCCGGTTGCTCTCCGAATGCGCTTCAAGGTGCTGGTCTTGACCTATAAAGCCCTACATGGCTTAGGCCCAGGATCCTTGCAGGACCACCTACTGCCGCAAGCATCCTCCCAGCGCCTAGTCCGCTCCCACAGGATTGGCCTTCTCAGGGTGCCCTCAGCCAGACAATGTCGGCTGGTGGCGCCCAGGGGGAGAGCCTTCTCTGTGGGAGCGCCGACCCTGTGGAATGATCTCCCCATGGAACTTCAGACCGCCCCTGACCTCCGCTCCTTCCGCCGCGACCTGAAGTCCTGGCTTTTTTTTAACCAAGCTGGCTATGGCTGACCATTTTTAACTTCATTTTAAATTGTTTTAAATTTTAAATTATGGAATTCTTATTTGCCCCTTTTTCATTGTAATGTCTTTGTTGTTGGTTGTTAAAAGTCTGTAAATGTTTTTTATACTCTCCCTGTTGATTTATGTCTTATTGTAAGCCGCCCTGAGTCCTTCGGGAGAAGGGCGGCATAGAAATAAAATAAAATAAAATAAAATAAAATAAAATAAAATAAAATAAAATAATAAAATAAAATAAATAAATACCATTTCAGATAAGTTACTGTCTAGACCAGAGGTGGTATTCAGACGGTTTGGGCGGTTCAGGCAAACCGATAGTGGAGATTTTAACTGGTTCACCGAACCGGCAAATACCAGATCTGGCTGACTCCGCCCCCACCCGCCCGGTCGCCTTTGATCATCTTAATTGCTCTTCTCTGAACTTTTTCCAATGTCTCGATATCTTTTTGGTAGTATGGTGACCAAAACTGGATGCAGTATTCCAGGTGTGGTCTTACCACGGTTTTATAAAGTGACACTAATATTTCCCATGATCTTGATTCTATACCTCTATTTAAACAACCGAGGATTGTATTAGCTTTTATATTTATTTGTTTGTTTGTTTGTTTGTTTGTTTGTTTGTTTGCTTGGATGTTTGTTGAGAAAATGTATATGGCCACCTCACTGGTGTTCCGGGCATTT
>JANHFM010002117.1:98570-108633 GCA_032468115.1 Grayia smithii
AAAACAAAAAGGCTCTGACAATCAGGCAGCTCAGCTGTGATTGTCAGAGCCTTTTCTTTTAACCTTTTAAAAGCATTTTTACAGAATAGGCTGTAAAAAATGCTTTAAAAAAGTAAAAAATAAAAGTTGGCCATGTGCACCCAGTCACATTACCCTGCCCCCACCAAGCCACACCCACAGAACTGGTAGTAATACATTTTAGATTTCACCACTGCTTTATGTGTGGATTGTGTTCTTAATTGGGGTTTATTCCAAAGAAAGAAAAAGAGAGAGAGAAGTAAGACCAACTTCATCTTTATATATTAAGTCTCCAAAGTCCATTATGATTGTCAGGCAAAAACTGGGTGCAGAAAGAAATGGAAAATTAACATAAGAAGAATTTTCAGATCACTACCGAAGGTGCCAAAGAAGGACTAGAAATCCTGTGAAAGGATATAGGGGAGGCACAACCTGACATCTGATTACATCAGTGTAGATACTTCCTAACTGCTGAAAAGTTGTTATGAATAGGAAGAACAGTATAGAAGATGACTAAGCTGAGCCTGAGAGAAGGATCAAACATTCCTTTTGTGCTCACAAGTTATCTAAGTCCCACCTTAAATTCCATTGACTCTTATCTACCACCAATTAACTTTGACCGTTAGTAGTTTGGATTCTTATAGAGCGCTTTAGCATGCAATAAACTTTTATTCATCTGAACTGCCTGGATTCTTGATTTCCTGCACTTGACAGAATTACAACAAAATAATGAGAGAAAGAAGGATCAGTAAGGACTAGGTGATAATGGCTGAAGCAGAGAATGAACTGAGGCTTGCAAGAAATGCCCCAAGGAATAAAAAACATTATTTCAGATATCTCTGAAAAAAGGAAAGGAAACAAAAAAACACAATATAGGTCTGTTGAAAAAACAGATTATGGATGATGGTGAGAAGGCAGAATGTTTTATTGTTTTTTTAGGTCTGTCTCCTCTCTGAAGAGAAATGAAGCTCTAGCTAGCCATGGTATTACTGGTAGAAGGTGGGAAATGCATCTCAGGCCAAACAAGTTCACTCTTGTGATCTTTAAATTACTTGATTTTTTTTTGGAACCAAATGAATTACATCCTAGATATGGAAGAAAGTTGTAGAGGTGATAGCAGAACCATTAATTGTAATCTTTGAAAAATCTCAGAGAACTGTTAAGTTTTAGAAGGTTGAATGAGAACAACTGGTCTCTATTTTCAGAAAAGAGGAGATCCTGCAAAAGTACAGACCTCTCAGATTGATATCTACACCAAGCAAGATCCCTTAGCAGATAATTTAACAGAATATCTGGGAGTCTTTGCATAAGCATACAACAGTTAAAAAGAGTCACCATGGATCTGCCATAAACAAGTCATGCAATGCTACTGTCATCTCCTTTTTTGACAGTGACTAACTTTTGAGCTCAGCAAAAAGTTCAACAAAGTTTCTTATGATGTCCTCATTAATAAAATGATAATGTAAATAGAAAATGATACAACTGTAGACATTTATAATTGATTGAAATATGGTCAAGGGAGTACTCAATTATCATTATCAAATTAGATAATAGTACTGAGTGGAGTGTCAAAGGTACTAAACAAAGTTCTGTGCTGTTCAACATTTTTATTAATGAATTGATAATGATTATCACATCTGAAGATGGAGGATGGTCATATATTTTAAATATATATAGATTCAAAAAGGTCCACAGATAGATTTGAACAATGGAATGAAATGAACAAAATATATTTAATAGAGAGAAACATGAAGTTCCACATCTGGGTAAAAATATAAAATAAATCTGGCTGTTACATGTGAAAAGATTCTGGGTGTGTAAGTAGATCACAGGTTGAATGTGAACCAACAGCATGTTGCAGCTGCTAAAAAGACATGCAATTTTACAATGTATTAATAGGAACACAGATTGAAGACCATGAGAACTAATTGTCCCATCTACTCTATCCCGATCAGGTAACCATCTGAATACTCTATCAGGTTCTGGACACCACTAAAACCAATGTTGACCAATTGAAGTGTCTGCAGAGGACAGTGAAAGTTGCAATTTAGCATACTGGGGGTGAATAGAAGATGGTAGGGCAATTGAACAGTATGGATCTGCCCTTTCTTTCAAAACCTTGTTCTTTAATTCTGGAAAAGTGATACTTATATTACAGAATTACTAATTAAAGGTTTGGAGTCCTTGAAAATGTTAAATGATGATATGTCTACTGTAATATAAACTGGTACATAGGAAAGGGCCCAAACCTAAAAACTGCCTGGGCACCAAATTGCTCTAAATCTACCATATCACTCAAAATATTTACACTGATTATAACTTTTTCCGTATAGCAAAGAATGTAAGTTTACATGTTTCATAGATACTGCTTATTAAACAACAGCTATTTGTAGAAAGCAATAAATTCCTGTATTAATATAGTCACTTGCTTAAATGATGACCCCACAAATCAAAGAATGGAACAGAACTGACCTTGGATCGTGGTGGTGCTCGGATGTACCATTTACAATCAACAGCCTCCGAATCAGAAGCTTTCCCTTCTTTTCCGATCTGCACCGATTCCACAATTCCTTCAGATCCTCCCATTTGAAACTCACAAACTGAATAACAACAAAACATAAAGATCAAGCAAGAAGAAAATCAGATCAAATATAAAGGTTTTGAAGTGCGATGGAAAACTGAACATACCGACCTGGCAATGGTTTCAAAACCCCAAGATCCTTGAATTCGGGATCTGAAAGTGAAACCAAGGAAGAAACAAATTAGCCTGTTTTCCCAACACTCTTAGAAACATTATAATCTAGTTTAATCTTAATTATGGGGATCTGAAGAGAACTATTAAGTTGAATTTTTAAAATGAGATTTGTTCTTTTAAAAAGCAAAGTTACCCTCAGGTGGTTAATTTGCTAATTTACTGAATTTCTACTCTGCTTTTCAAACAAAGGGTAATGACTAACAAAAGCAAATACATTTAAGCACACAAGAAAAATTCAATTAAAATGACACCCATAAAACAGACTAAATTCAACTAATTATAACTCATCAGAACAGCCAACCCAGCGGCTGCAGCTAAGGTCTACCAACGATATAATAGCTACCTGCTGGCGCAAGAAAGTAACCAAGAAACGAGCTTCATTTCCTCTTTCACTAAAAATGCACATTATCTGCACTCTTAAAAAAAGACAGGCTAATATAAAAGTTAAATGAGATTTAACTGCAGTATACATTTTATTAAATGAAACTTACTTTAAATATAATTTAAATCATTGCCCTCCATGAATATAATGATTTTCTCCTTCTGTCATATTAAAACATTGCAATTTAGATGCCAGGGCTCTGGAAGCTTCATTCAAGTCTTAAGGGAATCACAATTTAACCAGGACTGGTGTAAAGTGTATTAAGTCAGATTCTCTTTGAATGTTTTACTAATGTCACTCTAGCTCAGTGATGTCTAACCTTTTCTGGACCAAATGTCTAAAGCCCGTGCGAACCCCCAAAATGCAATGCGTGTGTGGCCCCGTACATGTGCACACGCCCTGGCCTCCACGCATGTGCACGCATGCTACCTGCCTACGCCCCACTCCTCCATGCATGTTCAACACTCTTGCATGCACCGCACCCCCCACACATGTGCACACAGCCCCCCGCATGTGCCCCGCCCCCGCACATGTGCAGCAGGGACCCGAAGACTGCCTGGCCATCAGAAGGCGTGTGCGCATGTGCAATGGAGCTGAACAGGGGCGATGGCTCACATGCCATCAGAGAGGGCATTGCGTGCCACCTCTGGCACGCGTGCCAAAGGTTTGCCATCAGCTCTAGCTCCTTCATCCATTTTATTACTGCTCTTCCCTTGAAAAATAGATCTAACTCCTATTCCAAAAGCTTTTGAAGAATTGTCTGCCTTGATGTCTTTCAGTTCCAAGAACCATCAAGAAACTATTCAAATCTATCAGCTTGAACATGTAACAAATAGAGTTGTCAAAACAAGTAGAATTATATAGCATTTGTTCACAGTTCGCTAAATAACTAAGGGTTTACTACATCAAATGGAGGATCCTTCTGCCCATATCTTCAAGAAAACTAAATAATCAGACATAAAAGAATACCAAATCAGCACCCTTCTAGGAGATTTACAAACCTTGAGCATGCTGCAAATGCTACTTTTCCTGTGTGAAATATATTCCATAGGTAGGATTAAGGCAAGAATTAGTTTGGGTTGGTAGTTAAGCCATCAGATTAGAAACCTTATGCATAAAGCCAGCTGGGTGATCTAGGAAGGCAGTGATGGCAAATCATTTCTGAAAAACTTTACCAAGAACACTACAGTGCCTAGTCAATTAATTCCCAGGAGTCAATTGTTGGAAGCACACTTCCCAAAAACAAGGAATGAAATAAAATAAGTTAAGTTCAGAGGAAGTAAACTAAGATTTTAACCAACTATGTTATTATGACTACTTTGGGTATCTAATACTCAATGGTCATTTTATCCTTGAATCTTTGAAACTGTTAGAAAATGTACCATCAGGATATGGTACAATTAAAAAATAGAAGGAAATGGAAGATATACACTGAAATATTTACAAATAATACACAATTTTATCCTTCTATTTTGTACATATGCTAAAACTGGATTTAATACTGTGTTTAATATTGTATATGATCTTCTATTTTAGTGTCATAGAAGAGTAGCGAAATTATTTTTCTTATAAAAGGAACATTGGACTTACCTGAATGTTCGTTCTCAGCACACTGCAGGAGAGTCCAAGCAATGGGTGATAACTCTTTCTGATTGGCTAGAGACTGAGTTAAACTTGTTTAAATACTCCTCCTCCTTCTGGTTGAGCTCCACTTTATTAATGAATCCTGGATCTGGAAGTACCAAAGCTGTAGTGAAAAAACGGATCAATATCCGGATCCTGGACCTGTGGTAAATAGAGCGGGGTTGGACTCTCTTGCAGTGCACTGAGATCGAACATTCAGTCCAATGTTCCTTCTCCAGTGCACTGCTTGGAGAGTCCAAGCAATGGGATATACCCAAGCTAAATATCCATAGGGCGGGGAATAGAATTGTCCAGGGTCCCCTCAGCCGGAAGGACGTGTTGTAAAACTCTGCGATCAAATGCTGCCTCTGCAGATGCAAATTTGTCAATTTTGTAATTCCTAATGAAAGGAGAGGGTGAGGTCCATGTGGCGGCCTGGCAAATATCAAGAATAAAGGCCTGGGTGACCCAGGCTGCCAAGATGGCCGCACTTCTAGTAGAATGGGTGGTGATGCAGCCAGGTCTAATCCGGTGTTGCAAGTCATAGGACAAGGAAATACAGGTCTTAAACCACCAGCATATGGTTAATGGAGACACCTTCAATCCCTGGGATCTCGGCTGAAAAGAGACAAATAATGACTCGGTTCTATGAAACGGTCTCATGTGTCATATGTACTTGCACATGGCCCTGCGTACATTGAGCGAATGCCACCTGTGTTCCGAGGGACGTCTGGGATTGGGGCAAAAATCCGGTAAGATAATATCTTGTGTTCTATGGAACCAACTGTTGACTTTTGGAAGGAATGTTGGGTCTAGATGTAGCACTACCCGATCGAGGTAGAAAATGCATAGATCCCGTCAAACGGAGAAAGCTGCCATGTCCGAAATTCATCTTGCTGATGTTATCGCTACTAGGAATGTGATCTTGAAGGTTAGGATTTTAAGGTTTGCTTTTTCAAGAGGCTCAAACGGGGAAGATGTAAGTACTTGTAAAACGAGACTCAGGTCCCAAGATGGAAACCTGTGGACTGGGGTAGGATAAAGGTTGGATGCCCCTTTGAGAAAACTGCGTACTCGCAGGTGTTGCGAAAGCATTTCAGCCCCCTCACACGGAAGAACGGTCGCCAGGGCGGCGAGTTGTCTCCGAAGAGTGTTGACGGTGAGCCCCTGTTCTAGGCCCTGCTGGAGAAACTCTAAAATGTGAGGAATGGAAGCAGAAGTAGGGTCAATACGCTTAGTGGAGCACCAATCCCGAAAGGATGACTATGTGGCTTCTTAGATGCGGGTGGTCGACAGGTGTTGCGATGCCAGAATGGTAGCAATGACCTCGGATGAAAATAGGTCCTTCTTCATGATCTCCCGTTCAAGTGCCAGATGCCAAATTGGAGTCACTGGGGCTCAGGATGGAGAATGGCCCCTTGGCACAGGGAGATCCTGTCTGGAGGAATCCGCCATGGAGGTGTGCTGGACAGATTCACTAGGTCCACGAACCAGGCCCATTGTGGCCAGTACAGTGCCAGTAGTAGGATCTCTGCCCACTCTTCCAGAGTCTTCCTGATGACCCTGGGCAGAAGAGGTATTGGTGGAAATGTATACATTAGGCCCGGAGGCCAGTGACCTCTGAAGGCATTAACGCCTTCAGCTCCTGTTGCTTGGAATCTGGAGTAGAACCGGCAAAGCTGGGCATTGAAAGGGCTGGCAAAGAGATCCACTAAGGGAAGGCTGAACCTGAGAGTCAATTGGCGAAACAGGTCGGGATGCAATTGCCACTGAGGGGTCAATGGTCTCCCTGCTCAACCAGTCAGCCTGGTGTTGGAGGTCCCTGAGATGTGCTCTGCCCGAAGGGAGATCAGGTGGCGCTCTGCCCACAGACTGAGGGCTCTTGCTTCCTGCATAAGAAGTTTGGATTTTATGCCCCCCTGACGACTGACATGTGCCTTGGTTGTCATGTTGTCCAGCAGGAGGAGCACATGGTGGCCCTCCAGCTCAGCCTGGAAGTGTCAGAGTGCCAGGTGGGCGGCTCTCAACTCCAGCCAGTTGATGTCTTTTAGTAGGTCCTCCGGAGATCAATGGCCTTGTGCCATTTTATATTGAGGATGAGCTCCCCAACCATAGAGGCTGGCATCTGTGGTCAGCACGAGACGGTCATGCTCTCTGAAGTGACAACCTCTTTCCAGAGCTGGTGATTTCCATCATCTCAGGGAACTGAGGACTCCCCTGGGAACTGTGAGCCGTGAGTTGGTGTTGCTGAGACCGGCTTGTTGGCTTGGTAACAGGAGCCATTGAAGGGCCTGAGAGTGGACAGCCGCCCAGGGAACAATGCCGAGACATGAGAACATTTGCCCCAATAATTTGGATAGGAGCAATAGTGGAACCCATTGGCGGAGAAGCAACTGTTGTACTGTAGCCTGAAGATTGGAGAGATGTTCTGGAGAGAGGAACACCTGGCATAACTGAGTGTCTATTATAGCACTGAGGTGCACCAATCAGGTAGACGGGCTTAACTGACTCTTTTCCAGGTTTACTGTGAAGCCAAATTCCTGCAGTGTTTGAATTGTTCTGTGGACGTCTAAGTGGGCCCGTGGCAGAGAAGGCGACTGGATCAATATATCGTTGAAATAGCATTGGGTCTTGATGGGAAGCAACCATAACTGAGCTGCAACTATGTCCAGCAGTTTTGTGAATGTCCATGGGGCCGAGGAGAGTCCAAATGGCAGGGCCCTGTATTGAAAATGGGATCCTGCATAACAAAAGCAGAGGAACCTTCTATGTGATGGACGTATGGGTATATGAAGGTAGGCTTCCCGGAGATCGATTGATGATAGGAGATCTCCGTGTCAGACGTTGTTCAAGATGCTGTGAAGAGATTGCATCTTGAAGCGTTGGTACTTTACATATAAGTTGAGCTGTTTTAGACTGAGAATGGCTCTTGTGCCTCCTGATTTTTTCTGCCCCAAGAACAGGATCGAATAGAACCCGGAACCCTGATGTGACATTGGGACTGGTTCTATGGCACAAATGGTGAGGAGATGTTGAATTTTGGCCTCCATCAGGGCCCTCTTGGTGCGGTCCTTGGCGACAGAACATTGGATGAATCGGTTTGGTGGCTGTGAGGTGAACTCTATGGTTAGACCTAGAGTGACAGTCTGGATGGCCCAGGCATTGGTGGAGGTGTTTCGCCAGTGGGAGACAAATCTGGCGAGCTTTCCTCCGATGGGACCTGAATCGGGGCAGTCACTTTGACCGACGATAGGGTCTAGACCCTGATCCTCGAAAGGAACATCTAGAGTTGGAGAATCTGCCCCAGTTCCGAAATAGTTGCCTATCCTGTGCATGCTCGATGTTCTGCTGAAAAAGCCTGTGATGGACTGGGGCTGAGAACCTGGGTTCCTGAGGGCGAAATGTCTGCCTGCAGTATGGGAAGGAAAATTTGTGCTCCATTCTCCTGTGGGTAGAAGGAAGGGCTTTGCACTTGTCTTTATCCTCTACTAAAATTGGTTCCAGGGCTTCGCCAAAAAGGGAACCTCACTTGAAGGGGGCAGATGCCAGACACCACTTGGTCTTCATGTCGGCTTGCCAGTGGTGAAGCCATAGAAGTCAGCGAGATGTAATATTGGAGGCAAGTGCCCTCAATGCACATTTTGCCGAATTCAGAGTTGCATCCGCCGAATATTCGGCTGCCGCAATCAGTTTACTGATGTCTTGTTGCAAGCGTCGTCTGGAGAGACCCTGGCTTGCATTTGCAGAGCCAGATGTGGGATGTCCTGTTGAAAAAGGACACTGAACAGATTGCGCAGGAGGCAGCATGGTGGGTCTTGCGACTTGCCAATTCTGCCCTCCTATCCTCTGTCTTGAGGCCTTCAGCTGAATCAGAAGGAAGGAGCGTGGTCATGGCTAGATTTGCCATGGGGGCATTCACGGTAGGGAGTGTCAAGAGATCCTCCAGCTCCTGCTCTACAGTGTATAACTTTTTGTCCATACCACTGAGGGCTTCGATGGAGCCAGGTTGTGCCCACTGCCTTTGAATAACGTCAACAAAGAGCTTGGGTGCTGGTATGACCTCCTGCTCTGTGACCGGTTCTGTGAACAGAAATGTGGTGGGATCCTGAGGGTCTGCAGATCCCTCAGATTGTTCCATAAGGGCCCCCATATTAGCCGTGTGCTTTGCTTTGTGTAGCAACATTTTGAAAAGGTCATGCCTGAAAAGGCCACTGACAGTGGGTCTGTTAGGAACGAGACCTTCATCGTCAGAAAGGTTATAGTCATCAAAATCCTCCTCCTCCTCCAGGAGGTAGGATTCGCTCTGATGGGATGGAGAGTTAGATTGAGACTGTTCCAATTCCCCCCTGTCCTGCAGCTCCCTGGTTTGTTGGGGCCGGTGAATGGAACTAGCCTCAGGTACTGTCCCAAAGCCTCTTCTAGTATGAGCGGCCTCAATGCTCTGCGAGATTGTGTGAGCAATCACACATTGCTTATGAAAGCTAGGGCTGAGATTCCTCCACCGGGTGGAGCCCCACCACAGTTGGGGTGAAGGTGGCTGAAGGGTGAGATCTTTGCTGTCTAATGGGAGGTTGTGGGACAGGAGCTGGCGCTACTGAGAGTTGCTCTGTGTCCACCTCTTGAATTTTCAGTGGCTTAGTGGAAACATTAGGTGACCAGTTAGGTTGGTGGACCTGGGCCACAGTTAAAAGCTGGGGGGAACCTGTAGAAGGCACTCTGTCTGTGTGACTCTCAGTTCTCTTTTGTGCCTTGGCAAATTGTTTTTCCAGGGCACGTTGCCTTCTCAGGGCATCTCTGTCTGCAGCAGTAGAATGGGGGACCGGCTGAGATGATTTAGACCTAGTATTAGGCCCTGTTGTACAAGCTCTCTTTTTCTTAGGTCCCTGGGTCTCTTCAGGCCTGGTTTCCCTGATAGGGGATGATGAGGCATGGGATGAGGATTGACTGTGATCAGCCATAGTGATATAATCAAGTTAGCCACACGCCAAAACTGACACCATGGTTTGTAAGCGGTGATAAATACGGTGGGTAGGAGCAGAATCAATGGTGCAAGGTCGACACCACGACCTACCAGGTGCCTAACACCACCGTCTTACAGGGAAGAACCCAGCCTCCGACACCACGGAGCACTCTTCTATCCCCAATGAGCGCAAGGCCGACACCACAGCCTTTAAAGCGCTTAGAATGAAGGACTCACGGTTGTTGTTGTTTTTTTAATTTCTATTTATATCCCGCCCTTCTCCGGAGACTCAGGCGGCTTACAGTTTCGAGCACAACTCAAGTGC